>JAHZNA010001995.1:0-11414 GCA_027743935.1 Sinodicranocentrus sp. ZH6
GTTGTAAACATATCGTCTTCAATATGATTTGAGAAAAAAAGTTACATTTCCAAAGTAAAGCTGGTAAAGTTTGGCGAAATAGAAAAGAGCTGATTCCCTTCTCCTACAACATAGATGTGATTTGACAAGTTAAAAGTATTTTTCTAAGTAAGCAACATGTCTGCTGACAGTAACTAGCGAAGACACGATAAACCACAGAAAGGTCTTCCACTGTTGACTATATACACAGTGAAGTACTGAAAGGTTGACAAAAGTCGACAAAATTTTCCATCATCTCTGAGGTAGGCATGACTCACCATTATGTAGTGAAAAATAGATTATTTTCTATTCTGTTTACATCACAAGCTTCCCATCATAATCCTATCTTGATTTCAATACAAAATAATACAAAAACTCTTTAAAAGGCTCACATCAAACAGTCCCTGACTAGACAACGCACCCATGCACTGCGCTCATTCAGTCAGTCAGTTTTTCAATGAATAATAGCGCATATATTTATACAACCATAAGAATACAGAGTATGCACAGAGATCGCATGGAGATAAAGTAGATACCTAAGCAAGTTTTCATTCTGCTAGAGCAAAGTTACTTTGTGCCATCGAAACTCTCGTGCACACACAAGAGGGAAGAATGGAGAAGAAAAGGAATAATGTGAAATAATGCACAAATAAAGCCACGCAAAAGGAATAGATTGAATGGCATTGTTAGCTGATGGTGGATGAGAGATCGTCAATAGAATCAGAGGAAAATGGGATATCTATAGCTGTCCAAAATGCGTGAATCTGTCTCTCTCTCTCTTCTCCTCTTTTCAATAAGTTTTCCTCCCTCTCATGGAGGTGCTCTTTGCATCATCCTAATATAAAAAAAGGGTTCCTCATGTCATGTCTTGACCATCCAACTCAAACGAAGAAAGGCGTGTGCACCACCAGTAGCCATAATGGCATCATCCCTTTGTAAAACGTTACACGAGAAGAGAACACAGTTTCTCTCCATTTCTGCGTTCAAGAATCTTCAACAAGAGCATTGCATGAAATGAACAAAAACTTCTTAGACAACGGGAATCTTGCAGTTGCTCACATAACTAAAACTCTCTGGCTATCAGAGTTGTAACAATGAATAGCTAGCAGTCTATAGAACACACATCACATAATCCATATCAGTATATCATCATTCTCTTGTAATCAAATGAAAATCATGATCTTCGCTCTACATGAATCGTGCTGATTTCAATGCCTCTTACTCCCTCAACGCTA
Source organism: Sinodicranocentrus sp. ZH6 (assembly GCA_027743935.1). Classification (NCBI taxonomy): domain Eukaryota; kingdom Metazoa; phylum Arthropoda; class Collembola; order Entomobryomorpha; family Entomobryidae; genus Sinodicranocentrus; species Sinodicranocentrus sp. ZH6. The sequence continues at coordinate 1,254 of JAHZNA010001995.1, forward strand.
ACAGAGTGTGCAGGACATTCTACAACATTTTTTTGCGCGTTACTCGTAGTATTCGACATGGATGTCGAGAAATGTAACGTGGCATGAGAATAGATTTTTTTACGAGATCCAACCTCATGCGTGCTCCAAATCTATTTCCAACTTTGGTAATTCTATTCCCAACTAATGCATTTCTCCTCCATATTATGCAACTTACAAGTTAATGAGTATGTAAAAGTGTTTTTCTTTTAAATCTAACGTAAGCTGAACACAAGCATTGTTGTCTATTCGTTACAACATGGCAGCAACATAAAGTTACTTCTTACAACATCCAGAAACCGTTGGAATCTATATGCTTTCAAGCAACAGTAATGAACTTGGCATTAAAACAAAAAGAATAATACAATAGGCACAAAGTGAGGTTAGGTGTAACATGTCTACTAACTGAGTTAGGGAGGACGTACGTGAACAACGATTAAAATTAGTTTTTTTTCTTCTCTTCGTCTCTCTCTCTTTCTCGCTAAAGAGCACATGCTCAAGTAGAAAACAGAGGATATTATAGTACGGACACAAAGCCATTAGAACAATTTGATTTGGCGTGTGTGACGTCTCCCTTGCTATTCTTGCTGACGTGAGAATAATGAGCCTTTTATAAGGGATGAGCCATGAGCTCACTCAACTAGAAATGAACGACTCATTTAGCATCTCCTTGCTTACCGGTAAAAGCATCAAGTGAGGTTTCCCTGTCGGACAGGACTCAACTTGGGAAAATTTATTGCCAAGAAAAATCACATCATTCGCTTTTCAACATTGAGGATGATGACGATCACTGTTTGTCGACACTGCTTGTGCACTACGACTTAAGAATAAAAACGTGAGGGAATCATTTTACTAATAGATATATACAGTGTGCTATATTATGCTATACAAGGCACACTTCATTTCATATCAGCTCCGCATTCCACAGCATTAAAATACTTCATCTCACCTAGCATAACCTAATGCATTTCATATTGTACACGTTAAAAGGCGTAACAAATGCTAATACAAATATCCCTACGTTGGCAACTGACATATATTGATAATAATTATAATATGCAAGTGAATTTCGTTACCGCTAAGTCATAAACATTTGTCATGTAGAGACGCATAATATAACTGTCTTTGTTTAATTTCGGGTTTAATTAAAATTCCCATTTTTTCCCCAGCTTCACTAGACATATGCATGGAGAAGATAAACTCGACATATACTTTACAGGATTACTGTTCTATGATGTGCTCAATACTTTGCATTCTTCTTTCGACACAGGAGCAAGCACGTGTTCGGTGCGATATTCTGTCGTTTTCTCTGTTTGCTGATTCCATCCCATATTATGTTTTAGTTTCCTCTGTTTACTCATGCTCAAATACCGACAGAAAATATTAACTTTTGAACAACTTGCATATGCAAAGGAGTAAGAGAACTAGGCAGCTTTCGCAGGCACAGCGAAATGTTCCATCCATGTGGAGAAAAGTATTATATAAATTTATAATGATGTGATATGCGACGACTACGGGAGGCACATGAATAAAGCGGAAAAGTAAAATGCTCACTTTGAGATAGCGGTGGTGTATATATAAACGCCATTTTTTGAAAACAACCAACAAGCAAACAAGCTCTAACCCAGTTTCAGTCCAGCAAAGAGACTTACAATTTCTAAAGCTATTACTCCTACGAAAAACCACAAGAAATAGCACAAAAAATTCTCCCATTCATACAACGCACTTATGCTAGATTACCTCGATATATATGGGGTAATAATGTAAATTCGTTTTTAACGTTGTCTCCCTTTCCTTCCATGCCACATAACATTCAAGCCAGAAGTGAGAGAAACGTTTGCAAATATTTGTAAATCATGCAGAGCGAAAGCCCGGAGCATATTCACAATTATTTGTTGTGAGTTGTATAGGGGATATGCAAGTTAAAAGGAATGTCTCGTACAAGTCTGCTTTACACACACACACAACAACACACGCATGTGATGGATGATATATACTTCCTCTTGAAGAAGCATTTTCTTTTAGGAAACTTTTTTTCTTCACAAAATCCATGTTACTCACTTCTCAATCCCAATTAAGAGAAGAAAAGCAAGGGAAGGTATTGCAGGAATAAAATGTGAATAAGAAAAGGATGGAGAAATAAAAGCGGCGACGATTTACGACGCTTCTTTACAATTCTTACTTCGTACTTTACTTTGTTATCTAACAAACAGTTTTTCTTCCTCGTTACCCACGACTCTTATTACTCCTCTTAAGTCAGAAAAAGGGCACAGAGATACGACAGAAGAAGAAAAGAGAGAGACCATGATGATAATAGCGTGGTGGTAGTAGTTAATGGTAAACATATAGTTAACGCACACTCCACAAAAATGCCTTGCGAGACTTGACACACTGTCGTAAATAAAAATCCTCGAGATTATACAGTTTACTGGGATGTTTCAACAAAACACGATATAATATTGCACACATACCCACCAGACAAAAAATAACTACAGTGAACCTTCTTGTGTGTGTATGTTAGAAGACAACAATGATGAGAAAAGGCACACTTTGCGGTTTCTCTGTTTTGGGTAATAAAGTCAGCAGAGTCAAATGATTTCCCTTGCTGCACTTAACCCTCCTCAATAATATTGCACCGTCCTAAAAATCCTGTCAGCACTTTCTTCCTTGTTTCCTTAACTTTGCACGTAATATAAACAGAGAAGGAGAGTGCCTAAGTAAAGAGATGGTGTAAAAGAAACCTTGATGTTTTTCCCATAAAAGTAATACACACCAGAAAGACTTGCTATACACATATATACAAGATATTTTCTTATTACAACTCCTACATCTTCTTTTACTATTATTTGGCAAAGCACGCATCGCTTTTATAAGTTTCCTCTCCCATGTGATTCCCTTTCATTTCTTTCCTTGTAAATTTTCATGACTACTCTTGTCAATGACTTGCAAACAACAGTCAGCATGCAGAGTTGACTGCAAAATATTTGAGAGAGACAGAGGAGAATGAGTAAAGTGAGTACGGACAGATGTAGTGAAATAATGATGAGAAGTGCTTGCCTGTTTTTGCCTATTTGCTTCAAGCACTGCACGATTCCTCCATTTTGACAAATGACTTGTTAGGAAACAACGTGAACATCCTTAAACCACCACCACAGTCCTTACAATCTCTTCAAAAATATATGACTACACACGCGCTGTATTTTACAAATAATAGATATGCATATATTAAACATATACAAAAAGGAAATGTATCTTCTTTTCAGAGTGACTACAAAACAATATTGATTAAAGTCTGAATGAATTCGTTACACATTCAAAACTAATTCTTCACACATGCAAAATGCATACGCACTAATGTACCCTAGCCCACGAGTAAAGTGTCAAAGTTTGTGTAGAAAAAGGAATGAGATTCATGGAGAAAAAAAAGTTGCTTGTACTGTCGAGAATTTTTTACGATCTTTCTTAAGAGGGTCCTTGTTTCCACACAGAGCAGAGAGTTTTTTTATTCATACATACATATGTACACACACTAATCTCTGCTGTCACTGACAGCACCAACAGCCTCTCTTCTCCTTGCCAGTAGAAGAGATTACACGGACCTAATTGCCTTTCAAGAAGATGGCAAACCACATAAAAAAGTCTTTTAGTGCGTACACATGTATACCCTATTCTGAATACGCATACATATATATAGCTTACAATTTCATTCATCGCATCGGGCATATTTGGATAATGGAGTTTTTTTTCCTTTGTAAAATGTACACAAGATCCAAGTTGGGAATAATGGCACGAACGGATTATAAACAAACTTGGTTTCAGGGATAGTAAGTCACATTTTTTCTTATTCTTCCCAAGTCGTGCATTCTCCTATTTCTTGGGCTTTTCTGGGTTTGAATTAATATTCAATTCACCCATACAGAGGGGGAGATGGAAAGGAATAATAAAAGCATATTTAGAAAAATGACACCCTGTTCAGCAAATCCGATTCTGATGAGTGATGAATGGGACATATTCCTTGGGAGCAACAAGCCAGTTATTCTTTTTAAAAGTTTTAAAGTGCACTACACATATACACACACGAACATCAAGTAAATATATACATAAAACATTCTTAAATCCGATTTCTTCTCGTGTGTATGCAAAGTATTAGTGGGTATAAGGAGGGGAAAAGTCATTTTTCAATCAAAACTGTTTTCCCTTGTTAGAAAGAAGAAAAAATGACAAGGGTTGAAAGGAAATATGTTGGTAATTCACACACAACTCCATTTATAATCGAGAGAGGGATTGTCTCCTCTCACGGAAGAAATGACTTTTGCCGTAGTATTGACAGGTGAATCCTACTTAGGTCTTGAGTAGGCACGTCGCCACCATATTCATTCTCACATGTGCATCTGTGCATGTGTGTGGGGATTGGAATGGAATGTGTGTGCATACCAGTTAAAATAATGCAATGCAAGCAGTAGTCAGCTAGTCTCTGATGTGTGTGTATACAATAATAATGCCTTAAACGTTATCGCCTCCTCAAGAGGGGAAAAATGAGAAAAGCTAATATTTGCTTATGAGAAAAGAGCTTCAAATTACACTTGATGACTGGAATACAGTAAAAAGGATTTCCTGTGCTGCTACTGCAGCTTGTACAACTTGCTTTGGTGACGTTTTTAGTGGCTATTGTATAAAGAAAAGGGACTATAGTGCAGACAAGTTTATATCATATATGTACTTATTTCAATCCCTATGACTTTTCCGAGAATAGTATTTCATTTTCATCGGTAAATAGCAGAACGGAGACAGTCTCAAAGAAAATTGATGATGAATCGGTGTGCATTATATTGTGCTGAGCATTTAGACTTTTATGTGTGCACAGAAATATACCTCGTTTTGAATGTTTGATCATCATTATTGTTTTCTCAAGAATTGTCTTGAAAGACAAGAAAGAAAATCTTATTTTCAACAAGGTCCTCTTCTCCATGTCCAGAGGCAATGCAAATAAAGGAAGGAGCTCATTTCTAAAATAATATATTTGAATAGGGGTATAATATGTCGTTCATCTGTATAAATGAGTTTACGCTAGTTGCTGTCTTGTTAGGGAGTATGAATGTTTGAATTTGACGGAAAACTGACTGCTTGACAATGAGTGAGTGACGAGCCGAACCTAGATATTTTTTTTATTCCTTGAAAAGAAGAAAAAAGATTCACTTGATGTGCTAAAAAGTGCAGTAGGGAAATTTGCATACGTGTGTGTTCATATTGCAGGTACACATATGGTGTTCATCTCATACCACACCAAACTACATAAAAGCGCTTCTTCTCTTAAAAGATTACTTTGACTGACATTTCGCCAAAAGGGACGACAGTGAGGACGGATGATGTACAAAATGGAGAGAGTCAATTGTGAAACACGAGAAACTACAGAATTATTTTTTGGGTGAGGTAGTCACTCACTCAAGAAACGTCAAGGCGAGGAGGAGGCAAACTAGTGTAATACGATACAGTAAATCGTTTTCTTATTGCAAAAATGGCAATTCATTTTACACTTTTTTTTCATCAATGATGGCAGTGTTGATAAATGCAAGGGACCTAAACAAATATTTGTTTTTATGCATAATACTCGCATCCACTTTTTTCTTCCCCTGCATTTATCACAGTTTGTTCTTGTAAAATAAAATAAACTGGCGAGAATTTTTAGTCATAAATGAAATTAAATATTACGGTAATATTACTGTTTAAGACTCAATGATTTATACATCTTTAAAATTCTCATGGCTCATGACTATGACAATTACAATTTCTTTAGGATGATACACCACCCCACTTACAATTGCCGGCGGTGGGGTAAAACATCAAATAAAAATTCCTTTGGATTGCACACACCAACTTAAATGAATAGGCTTGACACGCTGACGAAACTAATAATGCGCAGCCTTTATAAGCTTTGACAGTAACCATATTTAATTTATATCTTCCCAAAAACAGTCATAATCATAATGGGGAGTTATAATAACAATAATTTTTTCTCCTCACAACATTCTTTGACTGCCAAGTAATAATAGCTATAACAAACAAGAACATGCGAAATGGACAGGATTTAATGACAGATATGTCGGCAGAGAGAGAGAAGAAGCTAAAAGCAAAAAAGGGAGATCCTTCCTTTAAAAAAGTATACCTCATCTTTTTTTGAAAAGGACAAGCTTTCCCTTTCCTTTTTGCTTGGCACTCACTTTTTTCAACTTTTAGGAACGCTTGTTCCCCCAAAACAACTGTGCTGAAAGAGGCTAACAAGTAATTTGCCAAGCAGAAATGACAGCACTTTGAAAAAAACTTCAAACTAGGCTTAGATCGGCAAGGGAGCATTAAAACTGTACAGCCATTTCGTCTATTTACTCCGCAAAAGTAATTGGGACGAGTGGACTAAAAGCTGGAGGAGGGGAGCTGGCAACATAAAACATTTTTGGGGAATTTTCTATAAAGAATATTTTTACCCCCGAGTTAAACAGATATACTTTACCATATAAAGAATATTCTCTCTCTTGAGCCTTTGAACTGACCACTGGTGAAGGTCTCTCACTCATAAAGTTATACGCACCTACCGCTCCATTACATCACATCACGTCAGCCACCAACAAGCAAAAGAGTTCCTTGGTGTGGGATTACACCGACTCATGTAAACTGTCAGTGGAGGTCTACGAGCCCACTGTGGGCATTACACTTTAAAAAGAATGAAAGAAAAAGGTTTGTACGCATCAATCCCGAAATTCCATTCGAATGATAGTTGCTTAGTTAGTTGGAAAAACAAAGTTTCCTAACTAGTCTTTTTGTGGGCTTTTTGGTTACTTAAACAAAAGCCGTTTCCAATACCCTCTTACATATCCAGTTGGGAATCCTCCTTCCCATCAATTAACTCCAGTTTTATGTGTTTAGCTGAAACCCCTTTAAACTTACAGAAAAAGTATATGGATACATATAAAATCTCATTGTTGACGGCCGACCCGACCTACAACATATCCAAAATATGCAAGGATAAAGAAGGGGAAGGGGAGTTTTAATAGTTTTACAAAGAGACACAAAGGATGGTTAAAGAAAAATGAAAGATCCATTTCCATTTTATGAGGTGTACACACCAAACAAAATGTTTCGTTACAACTTCAATAATAATATTATTTAGATGGTTTGTTCAAGATCAAGGGGATGAGTTTTAGTTATGCATTTGAAATCAAGTGGATGATGGGATTAACGACGCATTTCATTAAGAAGAAAATCCCTTTTTTTCTACATAAAATTTATTTCGAGTAAGGAAAATAATATTTTTTTTTGTTTTTCTTCACCAAAACTTTCCGTCATAATCATAACAATAACCGCGTCACACTACATTCAACTTACTTGTTAGGAAAAAAGTCTTCACCCCGAAATTCGTGTCCATTCATTGTATCTTCTTTGTATTGTTGTTATGATGCACTTAGCCCAATAAGCATTTTAATAGCTTTTAAAAGTAACAGTATACCCAGGAGGAGTACAAAGCACTTAGCATGGTATGCGTGAAAACACTGGGTTGTATATGGCCCTCATCCACTTTAATTGTCTCTCATATACATATATTCCCTGTAATGCGTGGAGTTCAAGAGGAGAATATTTTTTTGAAATGCTAATTTTTATAGCTCATTTATGATTTTTATGTGTGTGGGCGCAAAAAAATAATGATTTTATGAGGCTTTGACGTGTAAATTGGATTCTTGGTTTGACGAAACTTTACTATCAACATAATAAGCTTGTGTATAGTGAAATGTTTAAGAGAGTACACATTTCGGTACTTTTGCAATTTACACAAACCGTCAACCAACTTGCAAATGGATGGATGACTGTTTGCACTCAAAATATATACACGGGCAAAAAATGCAATATGTGTAGCGCATTCAATCTCTTTTTATTCCTTGTCATTACTCCTAAAACCAACAAACCTTAGTTATGCGAGAGGAGTGCGTGTAGTATACATAAAGAATTTTATCCAAACCTCTGCCTCTCTTCCATTCTGAATAAAAGCGCAGATATGTGTGTGGTGCAGTGTTCAAAGAAAACAACAAAAAGCACAGTTTCCCAGTAATGAATGGGCCACAAGGGAAGAAAGCATAAGAGGAACATTATTGCTGAAGCTTGAGACAAATCTATCTTTCCCAAATAATGGAAACGTTTCTTCAAAATTCCTCCCTTTCACAAAATATCTCTGTTCCACTGAAAGGCAAAATGCATCAGCATTCTAATCTGTTTTTCATTTCTTTCATAATATTATTTCAGATCAGGAAAACGACCAACCCGGAGTATCTGGAAGGCGAAGAATCCAAAAGAGGCTCTTTCGAGTTGGGAAAAAAGAATCGAAATAACTGAGCAGATAAGAGGAAGACAAAACACACTAAAGAATCTAGAGGAATACGGAGCTAAATCCATGTCAAAAGGAGCATCCCTGCTGTAATAATAAAAAGGAAACTTTTTACTACCTCTTTCCTCTGATCGCTGCAAGTTTCCCGAAAATCTCAATACACACAAGCATAAGGCACACTTTTTGTCCGATACATTGGTGCAAAAAAATCTTTCAAGGGAAACTTCAAGTAACAAGGTATAAGCTGAATATTATAGCTAAGGAAAAAAATAAGAAGCTCAAGTGGAGCTGAAGCTGAAGCTACTAAGACATTACGCATACATGAAGTAGAGTTAAACTAACAAACAAGCCATTTATTCCGATTGGATTGAGTAGGATTTGGATTAGGAGAGGAGGAAAAATAAGAGAGACTTAAAGAAAGAGAGGAAAAGACGAGAGTGAAGCCTATTTATATAGAAATCCACGTAAAAATATATTGAAGTGAGAGGGAGGGAGAATATTTTCAGTATCCCAATCTTTACTCCAAAAAATATACACAGCAAGTCGAATAAGCTCCAGGCATTATCTATCCCTTCTCTTTCATATAGTGAGTGAGTGAGTGAAAAAAAACGGTGAGCTCTGGAATCCAACAAGCCAGATACAAATTTGCTATTACCCTCAACACAACTTTCGGTCAGGCAGCAGGGTAAGAAAATAGTGAACTGACAGAGAGGAAAACACAGTGAGAGAGAGAGAGTAGTGGAGAGTGGAGTGAGCAAGCATATCGAAAAGGAGAAGGATAGCTTCATCATCCTCATCCAGTCCAGCAACTTGCAGAGAGAAAAAGGAACACGTCTAGCGACCAGCAAAACGGTCTCAGCAAGCAGTATCGTTTTGGTCGTGGAATGTGAAAGACAGCTTGTACGAGAGCTCCGCACGCTACGCTCAAACATTTTTTCGTAGCTCACACACACAGACGAGTGAGTGCTACAGAGAAAAAGATAGACTCTCGCACATCCACATTCCCTATAGCTATCAGACTACCCCAAAAAACTGACTAAGCACAAAATACACATATCCCTGTGATACGTGAAGCTTGAAGAGAGGGATCCCATCAACATAGAATTTTCTTCCTTGAGCCCCAGCTAGAGTGCAGGTGGTTTCAATTGGATTTAAGTTGCACAGTTCCTGTTCACAGTCCCTACGGAGAAGAGCTATTGAGCCTTGTTCACGTTCACATGAGTTAGTAACTTTACTACACAGAGGGAAAGATAGACATTATAGTGTGCGAGGAGGACACAAGAGTACAGAGTGAGAATAAAACAGAGGACTGAAATATATATTCACAGGAGGAGTGAGTGAGAAGGCAATTTATTCAATCCCTCTTCTCCCTAATCCTGTAGAAGAGAGTGAGGGAGAGAGGAATCATCGAGAATTTTTCAAATCAGCTCAGAATTTCTACCGAGTGAATAATACAAAGCAGAGTTGAGAACAAGCTAGAGTTTCCTTCTAAAGCCATATCCTCTGAATTGTCGCAAGGAGGAGGAGAAACCTTTACAAAACAAATAAGCGTCTTAAACTTTTCCAGACGAAACTTAACCAGAAAAAGGAAAATACTTTGTGAAAGAAGATTCGCACAGCTCATTCACCACAAAAGTGTGAGAGCAGCCTATCAAGTTTACTACCCTTACAGAAAAATAGAACAAGCTGTTACCAGTGTTTTTCAGCTTTAATGCAAAGAGAATTTCCTTCCGTTTCATTTCCACTGTAAAGAATAAAAAATGTGTATGTGTGAG
>JAHZNA010001996.1:0-37716 GCA_027743935.1 Sinodicranocentrus sp. ZH6
CGAGCATTAATAGCTACTTTCACTTTTTTGTGTAGAAACTTCCAAGACAAAAATTTTCTTCAATGTTAAATAGCCGTAATAACCGTAGTCCCACTGCTAGCAGCTTACAATTAGATGAGCTTTGGATAACTGTCTACTTGAGTTTGTTTTTACCCGTTAATCTACCAAAAACTGTGGAAGACGGTATCAGCCCGTTTGTGTCTCAAGCAGTCTTCCTGATTCTTAAAATATGTGGGCGTACATTGCCTTTCTGAAAATTCCTCCGACTAATGTGCCCTCTTCTTACTTATTACGAGGAAATCACTTTGCACACGTGTATAAAAAAATGGGAATTCACTTCGGAATCATCCTCTCTCCTATTTTCCTTTTGCTTTGTTTTACGTTCGATTTAAATGCGTAGAAAAATGAAGGCGTAGTAGTTTTTAAATAAAATTTGTTATTTTTTTCCCTTTCTTCATTTCCATTACATTACCCGAATCCTCTCACTTTTGAAGAATAGGCATATCTATGCCCAGAGGGGTTCTGCAGACAAATAGTTTTCTATTTTTTGTTCCAACTTCTAGCCTCCTATAAATAATCCTTGAGGATGGAAACAAATTTTTAAGCGCTTTGTTTTTTAGGATTTAGCGCGTAAACCTAACCAAGGAGAGTGAAGAGCATGGCATGCCTTCACGCACTAGATTAAAAAGGGTAGCTCACTTAATTCCTCACGTTTCATATCAGTAAGCTACCCTTTTTCCTCAACTATACCATCCACACTTATTAGTTGAAAAGGGCATGACACAATTCGTGGTTGTGAAAGAAGGAATGTGTTCAACTATTTCCCCATAGAAGAAAATACCCTTTTTCGACAATCCTGCCTAGAGTCGTGTAAGTTGGGTTTTTTTCGCAACACAACAATACTCCCCAGTTTGCTCCACGTACCACACAGTTTTCCCATTTATCGCCGATTAGAGCTATTTCTCGGGTTCACAGGAATGAGTCCATTCGCCGCAAATGTATCACTCACAACTTTACCTAATGCAAACTATCCAGTGAACTTTTCCCCTTGGCAAAAAAACACTAATACTTGTATTCTTCGAAACAGTAAAAGATGTTGTGTGGGGAAAATGTTGAGGTGAAAAATGGATTTTTTGCCGGGGATCTGAACCCTTGTTGAGTTTTATACATAAGTTTCATGCCTGCGGAAACTTCCATCTGTATGGGATGCAATTTTCTAAAAGAATAAATATATAAATATATATGTGTGTGTATATATGTGTATATATACAATGGGAAAAGTGTTATTAGCGCTATAGCACATTAGTGGAGCTAAAGCTCTCACCCATTTTGCCCTCTCTTAACTTATACGACCAGGAAAATTGCAAGAGGCAGAGAGAAAAACCCCTTCAACCAGAACGATAAAGTTGAGAAAGCAAGATTGGATTAGCATCGAGCCACTACTTTCTCACACTGCAACTCGTCGGATGAAATGTGTGCCAGGGGAAGTATGCGCAGAAACAGTTTTCTCTTCAATCCCCTTTGAAAAAACTCTTTTGAATCCTTAAGTAATATATTTGTGGATACAAATTCTCGAAATGACGTCGGCAACCAGAAAATGAGATGCAGTGTGGTAATTCTTATTTATTCCTGTTACTTCTGTGAATTCATTTATTATGCTTGTATGTATACCAACACTGGGACTACAGGACTTTTTTTGTACTGGATAACATACCACATACACATTTCACTCAGCAGACATGACATAAAAAGTAGACAACCAGGTCTGCACTGCTACACCAATTCTGAATCAAATATTTCTAGAACTCTCTCCTCTTTTGGCATTTTTTATTGTGGATAAAGCAGAGGGCTGCCGCTGACACGAAAACATCTATATGGATTGTAGTGATTACCTCAGTCCAAGTCTGAAAATATACACGCTCACATAAAATGGAGGAAATGATGCTGCAGGTCACAAGACCAAGCCCCGTATGCAATTTCGACAACCATTAGGATTATCTAGTTCATTGTTTGTGGGAGATAAGCTACTAAATAAATTGTGAGCTTGTAGACCTACTTTCCTCATCTCGTGCGGTGCCTATATCACCTACCTTGGGACTAGCAACTCATTCACATTTCATGTGTATATGTGGGTGTGTGTGTGTGCAGTGTCTTACAAAATCCATTCTTTTTATTGCTCTTGGGCAAGAGTGAGCGCAGAGAGGAAAACACTACAGTAGGTTCACTTTCTCTCCCATCTCGTTGCTTTTCCGGTCACATCAAAAGAGGAAAAGGGGAGAAAAATGAACAAATAGGATTTTCCTACAGAAACAAACCACCAAAGCATTCACGCCAAGCTCACTTGATGCTCCGCTGCGGTAGGTCATTTCTAGAGAAAAAGTCCCGTCACTATCTTATATAGGTAGAGCTAGTCAAAACGGTATTATCACGATCACAGTCAAAGATACGCTGTATAACCTGAAGTGATGAAAGTAGGTCATTTCGCAAATGCCACCAGCGGCGACTAGTCAATCATGCCATTTCAATTTCGAAAAAACCAAACCAATTAACACGATATAGATCAGAGTGTAGAAGAAAACCCACAAGCATACATATATTAATCCTTTCTCTGTAAACTTTTTCTCTCAAATAAACTTTTTCCTTTCTCTGGTAATTGGATACTTTATCAAGGAAACGTATTGCCTAAGGTTGTTTGCAACAATTGTATTAGCCACTCATAAAACCACATCAGTTTACAATACAAAGAACAAAAAACTTTGCGTCAGCACTCCGTGGCCAACCCTCTGAATAAAATACAAATGCAGAACAACAAAGCAAAACAGCTTGTAACAAATGTAGCTCTAGAGGATTATCTTATTTACCCATGAATCCGCTTCAGTTGCAGCGTAAAGAGTAAAAAACAGAGTATTTTGTGTGTTTTCCATACATATCCAACATTTATACATGGAAAATTTCCCCCTTCCTTGTTATTGCCTTTGTAAAGGAAATGATACAGCGGAAAATGTCGCAATTCCAGAGATATTATTAGGCATATGTGCGCCACTCACTCTATTCAGGAGGATTCCTAAGGGGAAATGGGATTTGTACTTAAGTAAATTAAGTTAACTGGTGGTAGCATATCCTTCCCGTGTTCACTCTTGTAAAGATATTGTGTGTCGTTGGGAAATACGAATATACATATAATATACTCTTTTCACCTAGGCATACAGCAAGGAGCAAGATGAGTGAGATATGAGACCATAAATACCTACTCAGCAATAAATATAGTTACTTTTGAGATAGGAAAATTTCCTCTGGAAGAGGAATACCTTAAGTGGAAAACATATGTAAACTTACAAAATGTACCTTGCTCCGTGTCTACCCTCTGCAGTCAATGTCACCAAGAGTAATCCCATCATTTGAAGATTACCTCGGCAAGATTAGGTATTTACCTACTTAACTTTACTCCCCATCATAAAATTATGCATGAAAGTTACACTCCTATTTACAAAGCATACAGGATTCTCAGTTTCCGTTTAATGAAATGAATATAAAGTTTCCTCCTGGTTTCTCCGAATTGCCAACTAATATTCATTCAATTCTTTCAAAATTAGACTCTTGCGGAGATTCAGTTCAATTTGCTCAGACTGGATTTCAGATCAATTTCCTCATTCATTACACTTACTTGCTCAACGTATAGGAGAGGAATGTTGGAGAGGATGGAAATGAAATTTTATTTAATGAATTCACTCTCCATTCATTCCCTTATCTGTATAGCCTATATACAACCAGTTTTATTCTTTCCGCCCCAAATCCCTGGCTTTTCATCCTATTCCATCCAGTTGAGAAAAGTAATCAAAAATTTAGAGAATGAGAAGAAAAAAACCTTGTATGGAGGAGAACCCTAGTCTTACGACAAAACTAATCAGATATGTCCTTTGTCAATTTCTCATTAACTATAGCTGGCTCTATGCAAGAGGGTTGTTTTGAAAGAGATACATGTACAAGAGGAAGTCATGATCCCACCAAAATATAATATATGTACCTATATGCTAGAGCGCATATAGATATCCTCGGTGTGATGAATCGTTGTCCCCAACGAACGAAACACGATTAATGACCAAAGTCCCAATACGTGTGGTCAAAAATAGCTGTTGAATGCTTTTGAATAGAGTGACCATTCCGAGAGCCCTAGTGATCCTCTGGTGCAGACATTATTATCTCATGTGGCCAGAAGGGAACTACCACCAACCGCTTTTCCGTGATCTCTCAGCTTCCTCATGATCACAATAGCGTGGTAGGGATATATAAATATACTGTGTGGTAAATGTGAGGAAGCCACATCTGCAAGTGATACTGGTCAAAAGTCCCTCCACATTTTATTCTCTTGATACTCTCCCTTGTGTCCACACACGCAGCTCCTCTCACACTCCTACTTTTCGACTTTTTCGATAAAACAGCTTTAGCCAGGAAAAAAAACTTTTCTAGCTCATGAGGAATCGACTGGAAAACCAAGCGAATCACATCGGCATCCAACAACCAAGCATTCATCTTCCGGAGCAACAGCTTCCCCCAGTGAATCATGCTTGGGGGCTTACATTGGGAAATCAAAAATAAACCTCTTGATTACACAAACGACTTGGGTAAGTACACAGTGAAACGGAACAACTTATTACAGAAGTGGGATGTCTATTCTATGAAAGAACTTGTACAAAAAAAGGGTAGGGTACGTAATAATAAAATCCACCAAAGATATCCAAAAGGGTTTGTGAAACTTATCCTTGTCTCTCATGAAGAATACACAGTGGAACAGTATATTAGAGTCCTGTTGCTTTCCCAAGGAAAAATATTGAGTCCAGGTAAATACATAACTGTTGCAAGAGCACATCAGTGAAGATATAAATGACGAAGGAGAAAAGACATAAAAGCCACAAGAGTAAATAAATACACCTACAAGTAAAATTGTGGAGGATTGAGAAAAAGAGGAATGCCAGCAAACTCCACAATTCCCAATCCGTTCATCCTTCTGCTTTCTCTCTCTCCCCACTTGGTCTTGTGTATATCTGTCTCCACACAAACCCAGCTAGCCAACCATGTAGTGTGATAGTTAAGTCTGGAGCATTCGGCTAAAATTGATGTCTGCGAATTAATCTTGTGCGTGTACCAGTCAAGCCTAAAGACCAAAAGCTAAAAACCTCGACCAAGTGTAAGTAAGAGTGAAAGGGGAACGGGAGCATTTACAAAGATAAAAAGATAAATACATCCATCCAACAGAGCCCCTTCATGACATACATTACATTACACAATTTTCTCAGCGCACAGCTAAAAGGAATCTGAGAAAAGGGAAGAATCAAGAAAGTAGCAGAAAATGTTGCCTCCAGCGAAAAAGTTATTTTTGGCGTTGTTTGCTCCGACGAATCTTATTCTGAATAAGAAGCACAGCACACACACACGTGTACAACCATCTTCGTAGGCTTAACTTGTTTAGGTATATTGGGAAGAGGATAATATGCAGTAGGTAATAAAGTATTCATGTAGGTATTCAAAGGCTGAGGTTGCGTGTGTATTTGTGTATAAACTCGTGAGGATAAGAAAAAAACGTAGAGTGCAATTGACTACCACCATTGTTTAGTCTTCAGACTTTTTTCCTTTCGTCTTTCTTTTTTTCGTCAATATGACGATATTGACTTTTCCCTTGATTGCTTTTCCTTTTTGGCTAGAGTTTACCTTTTCTCGGCACTGCGTTCTTGGAGTTGTTAGCTTCTGTATTTTTCCTTTGCGTTTCTTTTCTTGCTTATTGATGTGGCAAAGGAGAGGAGGAATCGTGCGTTTTTTATACGTTTTGCACTCAACTGATAACAGCCTTATACGAGTAGAAAGTAATGTGTGTCGACGAGGAGAAAACTAAAGATACAAAGATTTTTATGAACTTATTCCAGGAAGTAATCTGACTGACTTTAACCCAAGAAGTTGAAGGAAATACTCGTGAAATCAGTTGTAAACCCGGAAAGTATGGTTCTTATGGAAAAGCCTGAGCACAATGGAAACCTTAACGAATTTAGTGTTTGTAAAGAGAAAATAGAAATAGAGAGTGGAGAGAGCAGCAACAAGAAAAGAATAAAAGATACGCACAAGCCATATTAGCCTCATGCATAGGTACATATATGGAAATGTATATACTCCTATATCTCCAAACACTATACCTATCTCATAGCTAACTGCAAAGAGAAGAAAACGAGCAGGAGAAAGTAAGAAGATGAGGCTTATAAGATTAAGAAGTGAAACCGCACAATAACACAAGGAGCGAACATAAGACAGACGGTGAGATGGGAGAGGAACCAAATAAAAAAATCGTTTTACGTGCAATACCGTTTCCCTCGTGTATTTATTGCCCCTCTTGCACCCAACCACTCGATAAATATTGCACATACATTATACATATGCCTTTGTGTGTATTTATGGTCATGTCAAATCTAACCATTGCTTGCTATATGGGAGGTAGTGTGCTAGGAGAAAAGGGAGAATAAACTATCATAATATGTAGTGCAGTGATGCGGTTATCGCTCTTTTTTTCCTTCTATTTTTCTCTCTGAATTTCCAGTAGCGTAGATCTTTGATAAAGATATCACCAACCACACTCCCATATTGTGCTTTTCCAAGGTGGGGAGTTTTTCTCAAGTGAAAGGTATACACACACCTCTTGTTATGTTATACTACTATAGGTATTTTTTCTGAAGGTAAATGAATTTCAGATAGGTTTTCCTATCAAAACAATAAATTTCGTAAAAATCATTTATGGCGTAATAGTCCAAGTAAAAATGACAAACAGGAAGTTCCATTCTATCGTTATACAACAAGAGAAACTTCTTAATTCGGCACAGTGTTGAATGATGAAGATATTACTTTTATATTATTATGTTGAGTGGATGAACATAGACTATGAAAGAACTGCAAAAAAACATACTACACATTTCCTTCAGTAAATTCTTCTTTTTTTCATTTTCTCTAACGTGCCTCTAGGAATATTACGTAATTTATTAAGTCTTGTGGAAATGGTTCTTTTGGAAAATCTTTCTTTGTCTTTGGTAAGCTTTGAGTTACTTCTTTTTCTCTAAAGCCTATTCGCCTTTTTCCCTTCCAAGTTGCTAATAAGACTCTCTCAATTTACTTTTTTCCTTGATGGTGTGTGTGTGGTTCTGTGGCTTTTCCCAAGGTTACGTTTTTTTCTCCCTCATTGCTTCTCTCCAGTTGGTATTGGTTATGGTAAGTCTCATTTCATTACGCACATCACTCCACTCTCGTCTCTTGAACTGTTATTCTCTGTGGTCGTCTATCTGACACTTCTTCGCCAAGACTTTCCTTTCCTCACTTTATCCAATTCCCTCCTAGCGAGAGAAGGTCTGGCACTGCATGGAAAACATACGATTCCAAGAAGATCATTATTCTCTCGCCATATGTGCCTAGAATTCTCAATTCTTGCAAGGAACCAGACCACACAGGAAAATCACCCTACAGCATCACCCACACACACATTTATGCCTACTGACACTGGAGAACGAAATGAGAACAATCGTCAAAGAAGACGGTGCCAGTCCATTTTATAGACTTTCTAATAGTCTCTAGCCAAAAACTTTGGAGAATGACAAAAAAAAACATAAGAGCATCTCACAAAGTTCGTGCATGAGAAACTGGCAAGTTTATCAACAATGTATTCGTCTCGGTAATGTTGGATCCTTCCTTAAACAAAACTGCTTTTTCTCTGCCTTTCTAATGCTGTCCTTTTATTTGGAAAATTGTGTAGAAATGTTGCGTAACACTCACTCAATATGCATGTCCTCTCTTGGTTGACATCAAGAAAGTATTTTCTTTTTCTCTCTCGTACTTTCTCAATCTGTCCGTTTTCCTACTAAAGCAAATCCACTCCTTTGCCTCCTCCTGGAATTCTATCTTTGTTTTCGGCTCAATGGTTATTGATGGATAAACTTTTCCCCTACTATTACATCCCCATTTTGGAAGAAAACTCTGTACTGCTTTTCTCTTGAGAATGTGTAAGAGCACAAATGAAAGTGGCATTTATTCATCCACTCGTCCAAAAGGAGTAAATCAAGTCTTGAGCAGAGTGAGGACGAGCATGCACTTTGCCACATGCATGTATGCACCAACAAATCGGTAACTGTCCAGAACAACTCAAACTTCAAATATTGTGTTTCAACAAAAGCATCATTACCACAAGAAATATGAGCCAGTTATGCGGAAGCGGAAGTGGGAAACAAGAGAAAATTCTTTGATTTCCTTTAGAAAATCGTTTCTCCCCCTTGAGAAAATAAAAACTTTTTTTCTCAGTGTGCATTCACGCATCTCTAGTGTTTATCCCTCGATTTCGACATCAATTTGACCCTGGGAAAATGGCCTTGCAATGCAAACCCTTTTCAATGTGGTGTTGTGCAAGGGTCATATATCAAATTTCGAAACTCTAGTGTATATCTATCTTCAAATCTCTTACAACCTCAATCCTTTCTTTGAATATAGGTTCAAGATAGAGGAGAAATAGACATTGTCTGCGTTAAATGTGTATAGAATGGGGGGAAACTCCAAGAATAGATTTTGCCTCCTCTCTTCAATTCTCTCAGAGTGTCTCGGGTTTGGACAACAAAACGCCCTAAAATTATTCAACTGTGGGATCTAGAGCCAGACATGAAATGCAAGATAAAAGCACGCATCCCTTTTCTTCACTCAAACGATATGAAATTTAGCCGGCTATTCAGGCATGCAACTTATGTTGCTCCTTGCTTCAATGATTTTCTCCTATACGTGCAAGTTTCCTTCTAAAAAGTCCATTTAGTTTGGGAAAGATTGCTGAAAAGAAAATCGAAATGCAAGCAGTATACAGCTTGTGTTTACAAGGGATACCTATGCTGTGAAAATATTAGTTAGCAGAATGGAAAAAGTCTAGTCTTGATAGAAAAAATGCAGACTACAAAATCCCTTCCACGTGGACCACTGAAAAACATTTTTTTGTGCAAAATCCAAAACCATTCTGAGAGTCGAATAGCTAAGATGGAGAATTGAACTCTAAATAGGAAGAAGGAGGAGGGAAGCAGAAAATGTAATAACTTCTTTTTTATACATAAAAAAAGAAAGCCATAATGCATTTCTATACATATTATACTTTGAGAAGAAGGAAAATTCCTGGTAAATATTTAGAAAAAGAGTGCTCTTTCTTCTTCTCTTCCATCCTCTGTATAATATTTTATAGAAATGCATGCTTACAAATAAAAAGTACATGCATGGCGTGAAGTGTAATACCCATTTTATTATTTCCTCCTTTCTTTTCCCTCTTCCAATGCATTGAATCGCAATATTTTCTCCAGCTCGTTCATCTTGTTGAAAGAGAAAGGGAGATGATATATTATGCAAAGAATGGAATTTTCTCTGTCCTTACTTATCTTTTGCAACTGGTGCTATATTATAAATGTGCGCACACACTTTTCTTCAAGTTAGCTTGTTTTCCTGCTGTTGCTCGCCTTTTAGAGTGTGTGTTGCCAGCTTTTTCACTGATGTGTCTGTGGATTCCGGCTCCTTTTATTATTATTCCTTCCTCCACTCCACAAAAACATTTCCTCCGCATGATCTTCATCTCAAAGAGAAAACACCCAGTGCGGAGGAGGAGGTGGACTTTATATGGACAACTTTTCTCTCACAACTTTTAAAGAAAAGTGATGAAGGAAGTGGAGGAGGAAAGAGCTTCAATAAAATGCATCTGCTCAGTGGGATATCTCAAGACTTTGTCTTTTCTGCCCTTAGACTATAAAGATGGCTATATGTCGGCTTTATATTACCTAGTAAAATTTCTTGCTTCCCTTTAAACTGCACATCTGCATATACATTACAGAGGACTATTTATACTTGAAAGGTTGTGTTTGTGCGTGCATGTGAAACTGCAATAATGGTTAAAGACGCGATATAGATATGGGAATGGATTCAGATGAATTGCATAACCTCAAGAGAAAGTACAGTAGTGGCGGTGGGGCAGGACCACCAACTAAAACCAAAGCTGCCCGACCGCTGTTGCTTTTAAAGTGCAGTAAAAAAAATTCCTCCCACTTGAGTAGAAAGCACTCATCCGGCGGAGAGAAACTTTTGTGGTATATTATGCAGATGTAGCTATACCCAGAGTTTCTTTGGTAGAGCACCATTACAACGTTTCCTGATGATGATAAGGATAAGAAGTTTGAAATGCCTTATTTTTCCACCATCATATCATTCCTTTTTTTTCTTGTCGAGCCTGTTTGCATAAAACTGCTTCCAGCCGCAATTAAATACCGATTATAGAGATCATTTCACCAAGACCCGGTTTCCCTCATTGGGAATGACTCTGCTTGAGAGGAAATATGCCTTGGTTTTTTATAAAAATGGGAGGGGTAGAGGGAGAGCCCAGCAACTATAAAAATTCCATGCCATTTTCTACTCATATTAGTTATACCCACTTGGCTGCTCTCGTTCTCCTCCTCTCCTTTCAACTCTTGTCTTTTTTATGCATCCTCTTATTCCACTAAGATTTGCCACTGATCTCGAAACATAAAATCCAACGTGCGGCTCAACAGACAAACTTTTCCTTTCAAAGTTTTTGAGTGAGGGATGCAGGGAAGATGTGGGCTTTGAAGTGAAGTCAAGATGAAAACGTGAAATTGAAAGGTATACGTAGAAATCGGAGAGACTTGAAGGATGCGTTTAGTTGATCCTCTATCCTTTTGGATTTTCTACTTTAACCAGTGCAGTTCAAGAGGTAAAACTCTACGCTATATATTATATTAGCAAAATGGGAAATTCTTGCTAAAGAGCATATTATATGAAAGGAAATTTGAAGAAAATACGAACAAGCCCCTAGTCTCATTTGACTTTACAATGTTTTATGTCTTGAGCTCAGCCCACAGTATGGTTTCCGCCTACACATTTTGTGAAGCTGTGTGTGTGTGTGCCATCATCATCAAGATGAAATGAAGGAAGCGAATGATCCACAAAATGCAGTTTTATTGGTTGTGGGAAATACGTTGATTCTATCAAGTTCTTGTGATGTGAGCAATTAAGTGATATCACAAGTCGTGAAACCAGCTGCCAGCTTTTGAGCCTTTAATCTCCGGTATTGATTCTTAATTACACTTTACAAGAAGCAAGTAAAACTAAAGCGTATGAAGTGAAGAACGAGAACATCAACTTTATATGAGGATTCGTTTAGGGATGATGATGATGATCGTCCCATGTGCAGTATGAGAGGGAATTCCGAGCTTATACCAGAAACAAAGGAGATTTTCACTTTTCCCAAGTATTCAAGAAGCGATTATTATTTCAAGTTGATGTGCAGCACATACATGCCACCTCGCATTCTCACGTTTTCCTTTCTCCTCATTTATTGAACTGTGAATTTAATGGGCCCTGCTTAAAACAATTTCCTTGGAATTCTTTCTCCTGTCAGTTGAGGACCTGGTTGAGCTTTAGGATGACGACCCTCTTCCTTTCGCCTTTTTTGGTTTTAATCATGCTCACTGTTTTTACAGCTCGTGTGTTGTGAATGAGCAGTTTTCAAACTCATTTCGACTCTAAATGTGTGCATGCATAAATGATAGATTTATACACGCACACCAATTTAGGACTAAAACATTTGTTTTCTCTCTCGCTCTAACCTACAAGCTCTCCATTTTATTTCTGGCATTCTTCTTGCAACAATGGGGAAAAATCCGCATTACTATTTCCTCTCTATTTTTTCCAAATGAAGCTCTCCCTATATGTTTATGTACACACACCCATAATTTCGCATGATGAAGTTGATGCCAAGAAATATAGAGAAAATCACACGATGCCAATGATTATGTAGTTTTGTGAGAGAAAGTAGTAAAAATCTCATGCATAGTATTAACCCAAATGACTTTACACGCATTACATATAAATACTTAATAAAAACATTTGTTTTCTCTCTCGCTCTAACCTACAAGCTCTCCATTTTATTTCTGGCATTCTTCTTGCAACAATGGGGAAAAATCCGCATGACTATTTCCTCTCTATTTTTTCCAGATGAAGCTCTCCCTATATGTTTATATACACACACCCATAATTTCGCATGATGAAGGTGATGCCAAGAAATATACAGAAAATCACACGATGCCAATGATTATGTAGTTTTGTGAGAGAAAGTAGTAAAAATCTCATGCATAGTATTAACCCAAATGACTTTACACGCATTACATATAAATACTTAATCCTAGAAGAAGAAAAAAGAAATACGTATGAAAATGGAAATTCGCCCTTTTTGTATACCTCTCATGTACCTAGTCATATCCTTGAAATGGGTTGGGCCAATAGCCAGCAAAACTTGAGAATTGAGTAGTAGTACAGTACAGAGTAAAAAGCAGTAAAAGTCAAGGCGGCATTTTCACATAACTATACACAAACCAAGGAACACACACACAGTCAGTGAAAACTCTCATGATAATAACAAGGAAGCAGTTTGCGAAAAAACAGGATCGCATGCCTTCATACATGCAAGATTTCGGTCAAGAAGTCAGCCACCAATTTTCCTGCCAAGTTGAGGTGTGCAAGATGTACATTGGCTAGAGTGGAAAACACAGCAGGGCTCAACTTCCACTACTTTATTTTGCGCTAACACACGTACTCGTATTCAAAACACATGTAGAAAAATGTACCTAACTAAAAGCCACGCACTATCCACTCATGCAGAAAGTAAGAGAGCAAGGGTTAGACTGTTTTCACAAGCCAGTGGTTGTGATTAAGTTGTAATGTATTAATAACGGAGTTGGGAAACAGGATTTTTCAAACTTTTTCCATTGTAATTACTTTCATGGTTAGGTTACATGAGGGATGTGGATATGAGTAGAAATTTAGGCAGAGGAATGCGTGTAAATGAATACGCAAAAGCTAGACAGTACACCATGTGGATATAATGTCAATCAGTTCACGGACAGATTAATACAGTAATTGCGCATTAAAAGTTACTCTACCCTACCACTTTAGTGTGGCACTCTTCACAGCTACAGATTTACAAAACGCATGACATGGAAAGCTGTCAAGATTTCAGGGAAAATAAAAAGGGAGAAAGTAAACATAACATAAGCTTAAATGAATCAGAACACATTTTTGATACAAGCATTTGAAGAAACGCAACTCTCGCTTTTTTGACGGGAGCACGACATCAAGTTAAAGAATGACTGAGAGAAAAGTAGCAAGCGGGAAATTCGAGTGAGTGGAAAAATCCTATCAAGAAGGCGAAAAAGTGAGTGAAAGGGGAAAAAGTAGAATTTTAACAAGAGACGCATAAATTAGCTTCGTCCACAGGCAGCATATTTGACACGGCACATTCTGACTTTCTTCCCCACTTCACCAGTTTCCTTTCTCACAGTCGTCCCGTCGCGTTTGCCCCCTTATACTGTTGTAGACTTTTCAGACTCGCTCAACTTCTTTTACAACAGCTTGCCCCTCTCTGTACTCCAGCACTTGCTAAGATTCACAAAAACTCTTTAAATCTAAATCAGATTTACATATGCAAGTTTGAATAACCACAGTTCCACTTTTGCGAAGAGCATCAAGCGAAAACAAAATAGTGAGTGCATACGTAACAAGAGTTAACATCATGTTTCATTCTGTAAGCAAACACACATACACACTTTCTCTTTTGACACTTTTAGCTCGACTTATGTATTCCACAATGGAGCGTCTACGTCTCTCTAATAATATTCGAGAGGAAGAGGAGGCAAGGAAAACTTGCAATTTTTTTTCTTCCAAAATCTACTTCGTTTTCGTAACAATATGCAAATAAAACAAGTTCCTCTCCCACTTTACTCACTTTTTGCACGCACACTAGGCTTTGCATTTAAATTTACTCTTTTCTCGGAAAAAAAACTCGGCTAAAGGTGTTTGAATACATGAAAAGAGTAGTGAAACCTATGAGAATATACTTATATACCTTTACTTTTACTTAAAATCACATTATCAGACTTTCCCTACTCTATATTTTATAATAGACTTAGGAGTTCACAATGTCTGTCTCCAAACGAATGCAAATTTTTTTCCCCTCTGAGAGAGAAAACTGAGAGTGTGAATCAGCGTAGTTGTGAGTGCTTTTAGTTGGCGATGTGTGGTGTGGGTGCGACAGTTGGTGCTCTACTCGAGGATGGTTGCTCCCACATCATTATTTTTATTATTACTATGATCATTATTATTATTATTATTATGACAGAAGAAAGTGTTCTAGTGTTGGAGAAAAAACAGGGAAGACGAATATAGTTTATATAGCAGCAACAGTGCACTAATAGCAATTTTCCTGGCAAGCTGTCACTTCTTCTGACTTTTTGACTGGTACGACCGTGATTACGACTTTTTCCAACTTTATGCCTTTCCCAACATGCAAGCAAGTTTTGCACGAGACTGTCAAATATATATATAAAACATTCACCGGCACCAGATAAAATATGCATAACGAGGGAATGTGTAGCATACAGCACTATGCAAACGTAAGGAAAGAAAAGTTGAGCACATCATGTTACTAAAAGTGAACTCAAAATGTCTAGTTTTCAAACTAAACGCCCATTATAATATTTGATGCATATGAACTCCAGGAAAATCCTCCCGTCTATGAGTGGAAAAACGTAATAATAACAATGATGGCTAAAATACACTGACTCCAGTCACAAAATACCAGCGTTTACATTTACACTTGCGACGCCTTTTTTACCCTTACATATATAATAATATGCTTGTTTTATTCCCCATTATGAGTATAATTTATTCCAAGTAAACCAAAAAACAGAGAATTTATGTGAGCATGTTCATACATTCTCATGCGGATATCTATGTCTACTTGTATGCATTATTCTTGCATAATACCGAAATCCATAAATCATAGAATGATCTGAAATACTTTTACCCACCTCCATCCATTACTTTCCATTCTGTCTCCTCATTAAAAATCATTAGTGTTTCCTAAATGACATGACATATAATTGAATCGAGGTTGGGCAGAAAATTCTCTCCTTTTCTTCAATTTTCTTAGTCTACTGCACCTCCCATTCATTGAAATGGTTGACCATTCTTTTCCCCCTAAGTACTTTTTCGCAGTCAACATACACGTCTAAAACTGCCTAATATGAACTTTTACCTTTGACGTATACAACGTTGGCGGTTCTATGAAATGGGAATAAATAATACCATCTATATAAAAACAAGACTAGTTGCAGTCGTCAGTTGAAAAAAGGAGCATTGTAAGGAAAGTAGGCAGGTCCAAACGTTGGGTTAATAAACGAGCAAGTGACATACTTTTTTATGAACTGCCAACGGCTATTTTTTCACCATAATCCAGACTGCACAGAGACTGGGATTTATTTTCGTTTCGTCATCATCATCACGCACTACCTTAGCGAATTTAACTCAAACGTGACTCAACGCTGGATTGATTGAGAGACGGTGGGTTCGCAGTATTACTTTTTTCTCGTTTTCTCTTTGTCCAATTTACTATTCTCTTTAATCTTCATCACAAGGATGCGAATGAAGTGTATCTGGGTGAGATATAAATTTTTACATAAATTTGACAGTAAAATGACTAAATCAAAACTCATTTCTTTTTAAAATGGTCGACTTTTTTAAAGGGATTAAAAAGTCAAGAAGACTAATACAACATGTTAACTTACAATTTTCTCTTGATTTTGCCCCAATCCTCACATTTTAGGTTTTTGAATGAAGGTACAAAATAAATTATGAATGAAGGTACAAAATAAATTCTGAATGAAGGTAAGAAATAAATTTTGAATGTAGGTGTATGAATAATATATCGTGTGCTCAACGCATAAAATGTCAAAAGGAAATAATTTAACGCTGTCTATTGAGCAGTTTGTGTACCCTTTCAATCATGAAAGCTAAGGACGAGTTAGAGTGAGTGAGTCAATCATTTTTTTGGGACTTTGCTTTCCAAGTGAACTTTCGTCTGTTTGAACTCACATGTTTTGTAAATATCTCGGATATCATATTTTTATTTTTTATGCTTATTTGCGTACATCATACTTTACAACCACAGCCCGCAGCGTTTGAACCTTCATCGCAAAATTAAACCTTCTAGAGGTCATTTTTATTTCAAAGCGTGAGACTGTTTTTATTTACACAACGCAAATTAAATGTCTTTGAACGCGTCAACTTGTGACTTGTAGCTGAATAAATAAACAAAGCTTCTGTGAGTTTTATAGAGGTGGAAGTTATAACCTCCATCCGTCTCCTGTCCGCCCTAGATGCAAATCCCATAAATTCCAAATCAAATATTCATAATTCTCCAAGTTTTCTACATGTTTATTCGTGTGTGAGGGAAGACCCCAGGGTGGAATTTCAACGAGTGTTTGTGTGCGTTTGTCTACCAAACTAACTTTTTACAGAAAAACTCCCTGCCTTCCTAGGGGAAAAAACTTGTGACAAGGTAAAAAAAATAACAAGTCATGTGAGAAAAACCCCTCCTCTAGGGAATTTTTTATGAACTCACTCACCCACGTCAAGTGTTTGTAGCAATTATAGTTAGATTTTACGCAGGTGGGGTGACAAAAAGGAACAATTTCAACGGTATAGAAGGCATAGAAGGGGTGTCTTATAGGCCAAAGCTATTATTATCGAAGATGTTACAAAATAAAGTTTTTATAAACAACTTTGACATGCTCAAGGGTAAAAGTAAAGCTGGAATTTAATTACAGGAAACCTCATTAATATTTGCACCGTTTGCGTAACACGCAACCGTTTTTACAATAGCGCACAACAAATACGCAATTATGTCAATTGTGTAAAGTGGTGATGAGAGCGCTTCCGCTTTAAAACCAAAAATGAAATTAATGACTGGGTTTGCTCGACAAAATACATATGACAAGAGTGACCAGGAATTCGAGTCATCAAAATTCAGAGCTCTTAATAAAACCAGCTGCGCACAAATTATGGTAGCAATAGGTGAGCGTTCAATCTTTCATGTAGCATTCAATATTTTTACTCTTCCGAACTCTGTAGATTTTTACAATGTATAAAGATATTCCATTTAATTGTCCCAATTCAATTTAAAATACGAAAGAGGTGCAGCTGCTGAATTGCGAAACGAGGCTCCAATTAAAATTGTAACAGAAAGTCCAAATCTTGATTAGCTACTTCTTTCCTGCAGACAGGGGAATACTGCGGGATAATAAGTTCAGGAGCCAGACGAAAGTTACCTATTTGAATTCACTTATCTAGACATAAGCAAGTGAACCTTATTTTCTTCGATAAAAATGCTTGAAAGTAAGCGGAAAATTAATTTCAGCTGAAAAAATTATGAAGCACTACATGTTCGGTGGGCTGTATCAATTAAATCGGTTGTGTTTGCACATGCATCACCTTATATGTTATGATCGTTGTCACGTAAATAAATTTGGCAATTCAATTCAATTCATGTACGTTTTGACTTGACCTTTTGTTTGTGGTTTTTTGCATACACCGAGTATCAGTGGAATACATCATCACCAAACAAAAATTAAGTTGTTACCCATGACCAACATGATCAATAATGCATCATATCATAGGGACGAATGTATGCTCAAGAAAAGCCCGTTAATTTGCTGCATGAATATTTCAACGCCCCTTCCATGTTTCAATCAAGATACGGATTTCCAAACATTTTCCAGTTTACACAATGCTGGAAATTTTATAAGCTCGCTCAAACACTCAAGCTGGAAATTGTATCTATAAAGTAGACATTACAAATATAAAATATTCATACGCTTACGACATGTTTCTTATTACTTAACTTCTTATAAAAATATGGATATGGATTGCAAACATATCGCAATATACAGTAAAAAATTTGATGAAAAATTTATGGCCATGATAAACCACCACTAAAGCGTTTTAAAGACTCTGCCTTCGATAACAGGACGAAAGACCACATTACAAAAAATCCTTTGACTGGGTTGCTCTGCTGCACGCAAACTTGTTAAATTATATTCCACCATGACACGACGTTGACTCATGGCTCATAGATGAGGCTATAAATTCAAAATTCAAAGGTGCCAGAGTAGAAAACGTTATAAGCTAAAACGAACTCCAGCTGTGATGTACGCTGTCCCAAGTCCAAAGATCAGTTTCGAGACTGAAGTCATATGGTAAAAGCATTGCACTATTCCTATTTCAACCTCAGGGTTCACAAGTAACAAGATGATTTTCTTGTGGAGATGGTGTCAGCCGGTTTAAACTAGAGAAAGTCAGCTGCATATCAAGAAACCAGCATGGGTTATCTCCCTAAATTTCCGGTTGCTTACACCACACCTAATGTACCTACTTCGAGTACTTTATGATATTCCAAAGGTTGAATATTATACATGCACATATGGTTCTGCCGTAAATGAGCCACCCACTGTTTGAGTTGTTTGTTGGTGGTGGAAACGCTATGCCACCTCAGTGTAACCACTTATCATGCACGGAACTTACATGTGTTTGCGCATTCATTCAAAGCATGATAATATTGATCACCTTCATGTCATCACCATTTGTCCAATGAATGAGCGTGATATGACACAAATCCAGAATTTCATATATCATATTTTCTTCTGAATTTCCTTGCCGTACGAGAATATGTCCAAATGAAAAGATAAAACACAAGCAGAAGACTAAGTATCGCTATCAACGTCCCCCACAGGAGGTTTCCATTGTGTCACAAGGGAAAACTGATATATTCTACGGACAGTATCGCTTCCTGTGACACAACAACTGTCTAGATGTGACATGATGCTAGATGGGATGAAATTGCATGCAAGCCACTCTAGGTTACACTTCATGTTTAGCCGACAATGGTCTCATGTTCCAAGAACAGGCGTACCACACGACAGTGACGTAGTGTCTGTGTTAGACGACAATCTCTTATATATGTGAAGCATTTATGTCCCTAATTGTAGTAATTACTAAATTACAATTCTGGGAATGTTGATCATTTTAATAGAAATCTAGAAAAGCTACATTATGCTAAAACCGAGCCATACATTCACCATATACAAATAACAGCGGAAATCTTTTTTGCGAAATTAAAGTGCAAGATTACTCAAAGCCAAAAAAAATAAAGCCGGAAACTTAAAATGAGGTAGAGATTTTTTATACTTACAATGAACATCCTCTTCAATCTCGTTAAGCAGAAAGGGTTCATCATCTTGGTGAGCAATTCCAGCGTTGGCAATTTGTTGACTCTGCTGTGCTACTATAGTCTGTTTCATTATTCCCCCGTGGTGACCCCCAACCACAGGATCGGTAGCTGCCTTGGCAGAGAGATTGGTCAAAAGGACAAAGACCAAAATTAACACTGCACAGCTTCTACTCCTATGCCGACACCGAGGAGTCACATAACTGCAGCTGGGTCTTCTCTCCTTCAGTTCTTCTTGCTTTTTCAAAGCTTTGCAACCGGCCATTTTTGAAGTGAAAGTAAACTACAAAATCTACAACTACTACCTTGTCGTTCTACTGGGAGCAATTCTCTGGCTCTGATAAAGTTAATATCTATTTTTTGGGTGGAATAACCTCAAGTGGTTGGGAAGAAATGTAATTTGTAGAAGAAGAAAAAATTATCTAGTAAACGGCACAGCTTCACCCTTAAAATAACCTTTTTATATCCTACATTCAAATATAAACAGTGAATGATAGGTTGATTGAACTAGGCTTTAGAAGTGCCTTGTCAACTTAACGTTTCCACACTGTTCGAAATGGTTCGACGAGAGAGTGATTAAATACTGCGGATATTGCAGTGGTAGGTGAAGGAATAAAATGCACCTATGCCGGGAGTAGTCGTATCATGCAACAGGCAGTAAAGCCAGCTGCAAAGGTTTTTTTCAGTTGGCAGGGGATAAATTGCACACACGCACTTTTATGCACAATTTTTTATGGTCTGCCTGACAAGGGAAAAAGGCTCAGAAGTAGTGAAGATATCACTCGACACATTGCGTATCATCACCTTTCATACATTTGCTAATAGAGTTGTTGCCAGTTTTCCCATTTGATGGAAAGAAGCCTTCCAGATGTAATGATGTAACAAGGGTAATTTCATCATCCAGATGAAAACTTGTAAACAACTTGAACAACAAGGGAAACAAAGGTAGTGAGAATGATGATGGGAGTGGTACAGAGAAAACTTTTTTGAGAGACTGAAATACCGATGAAATGACGAGGGATGACAATAGCGCAAAATTACATTGTTTCTTCACCTGCTGTTGGCTCACTTTCAAACTTGACACGAGTAGTTTAGGCAATCCAAAGGAGGAAAACTGAGTGTTATGTCGTTTCATCATGAGAGGAAACATCGTCATCACCACAACATGACAACAACACTAGGTACTAGATAGGTACATATAATTTGTCTATATCTTGTGTTCACTATTGTACCGAAAAATTACATTACAGACATGCTAGGATTGAGTGTAAACGTATCTCTCTCTCTCCCTGTGTGTCTGTTTGTTTCTTGTCTTGAGTTTTTAAGCTAATAATATACGGTTCGTGTACATATTTCTTAAGTCACTTTCTCAGAGAGCTTGTCTAGTTTCCCTTGTCTTGACTTTGTCCTGTCGTCAACTTTCACCACTTCTTTCACTGCCAACACAAACACTGCTTTTATAACTACTTGGCTGCCTTGGGATGAGTGCTCTTCCACTGTCGCTGACACGGTGCCAGAGTTTATCAAATATCCTCAATTTACTTCTATTAGTAAGTTAATGTGAGTGGTGTGGTATGTTGTAACCCTTTCTTGTAAGGTTCAATAGTGGGCTAAAGCAGTCTGTCAGTTTTCTGCGTAACTGCTAACTTTCACTTTATCCTTGAATGAGTATAGATCCAAAAAGTGCACGTTACACATGTACAGCCGTTATTTACGCGTGGTGTACATAAAGTTGGACAAGCGTCAAGAGCTCGAGTGGAGTTGTGAGGGCGAAAGCGAAAGAGAGGATGATGCAGTTGCCTTTCTCGTTCTTCTGGTTCGTTGGCCTGGATATTACTCGTGTTCGTCGTCTTTCTCCTTTTTACTCCAATCCGAATGCTCAGGGGTATCGTAATATTATCCTTGTTTTCGGACTTTCTTCACCTCCTCACTCAGCTAAACAGGGATATAGAGGTGGGAGAGGAGTGTGTGTGTGTGTCTGAAATGGAGAAAAGTTAAAATTAATCTTAAGTTCAGTTATATCCATAACTGTTTATGTATCAGCGGTATATATCTGAGCAGATACATTATATATGTATGTAAGTTTACGAAAACTATATAACACACAAACATACCGAAGCTGTCGACTTTCTCCATAGTTTATGACATGCAGCGATTAAGGAGGATATAAATATGACTGTCTCAGAACTACAACTGTATTAGCTTTGTCGCTGAGTGGTAACGAATCCAAGTTAGAGTCCTTAGCTTGTCAGTCAACCTGAGTAAGGAAAAGTTTTCAGAATGTTGTTCCTCTCTCGTTGTTTATGTCGTTTAAAATGAAGGAAAAATTGGTAACGTGAAAATCATTTTTATGCTTGCTTTTAATGTCAGTTGTAATTCAGTTTGCTTCAGCAGTTTAGTCATGACTGTTTGCATTCATGCATTCATGCATACCTGATTATGCACATTCGACCATTACCCAGGTATAACTGGCTGTGAGAGAAATGCATATTATGTGCCGACAATAAAACTCACCCTCCCTATTACAGTCATTGACGGAAATTACTCTCTCCAGCTTGTTCCTTGTGCATATTTTACTTTTCAACTATTAACAGTGACATATTACAGAACATGAAAGAAAGGGAAAGCTTGGAGGCATGTACATGAGTCGTATTTCATTGATACGACGTTTACAGCTTTCCTCGAAACTCTTCTACTTTCCTGGCCAATAACAGTTCAAGGCTTTAGACAAGTCACGTTCACTTCTGTCGTTGTTTGTACAAGTGAAATCGGAAAAAGTTACCTAAAGAACACAAGCGACTTGCTCACGAAAACAATTCAATGACTGGAGCCGTCATCAAATTTGCATTGACAAATGAAAGCAAAGTCCACAAAACAAGTGGAATCTGAAGGTTAGTAGAGTTGATAGAAAAAAGTGTTTTTATTCGGAGGTAAACCACTAACCACGTTGGACAGAGTCCTGACGTTATTTTCAAGTATGTATAATTGAATAATAATATCCGGCATTGTATAACCCCGGTTCATTGTTTCTTGCGGCTGACAACTGTGAGTTGGAATTGATTGGTTTTGTGGAAAATTGCTCATCAAAAATACCACGAGAAAATTTGAATGGAAGAACTTATACCAATCGACAAAAAAATTAATAATATTATTTGTCGGAAATTGCGGAACGAGGTGGCGGCAGACAGGACAAAAAATATATATAACAAGCTTTGGCTTGATGAATAATTCTTTTTGTATTGGTTTGTAAGCATGAAGTCATGAGGTGCGTTCCTTTGGATTGGATTGGGGAAAAACCATAGGATTGAAGTGGCTCCTTGAAGTCAAAATTAGGTAAATGTCCCGATTTACTTATATACCAAAATAGTGCATTACTTTGGAATATATATAATTGGCAAATATACCTTTGCATTCGTAAAATATTAAAAATATAAATCAATACACGACTGAATATTTGCTATTGGATATTCGCAAATAGTTTCCTATTCGGCGTACAATGAACGATGATTGTGTAAACATTTAAACAAAACTTTCTGTGAAAACGAAACGGGCACACTAACCATTAAAAATCAAATCGGTACATAATATATTCGTAAGCCGTGGATCGCTCAGTACGTAAAATTGTAATTATTTATGAATTATAGTTATACCTTTGTTGGTTCAACTGACCTTATCTCTACCGACAGTCTACGACCGTGCAAGGACCTAAATATGTTGCATGCTTTAACAAATTTTTTATTCCTCTCTGGAATTTTAATGGAGTAATGACCTAAATTCAATATGCCTAGATAATTTTATGAGGATGAGGACTCCTAAATTCTTACATAAAATATGCTAATGCATGACAGCTTCTTATAGCCCCCTAACGCTTAAGTATATAACATTAAATACCTAACTGAATGACGTGCTTATTCATTCCTCCATTTAAAGATGGCAAACGAAATCATAAACGTTGTAACAAGAGTTTCCCCTGAGCCTCTTGCCTTTTTAACAAGGAACAATATTGCTTTAACTTTTTAAGTATCTTTTTACGTCAAGTACATTCCCATATGCACATACACTTTCAAATTATTACCGACTTGAATTTAAAACTTTGCTTGACATCTTGACTACTCTTTTCTTTCACTACTTGCGCAGCAGAAAAAAGTTTTTTGCCTATTATCTCCACACTTTTTTTTCTAGCATTGTTCCATTTGCCAAAGAAGGTACACAAATGTTATTTTAAGAAAATGGGAAAAAACTGCGACTTTTTTTCTCAAGAGGAAAAGGCAAAACGAGTTGAGGTACTTGAGAGGATTCTAAATTTTTACTTGAAACTTCTTTTCCTTCATCTTTTGTCGCTGTCTTTCTTATGTCATACCTAAATAGACTCCTAAAATGCACCTAAGATGTAATACTTCAGCTTTCAAGCTTCTCCGTGGTTGCTTAATTTTTTTAAAAAGCTGATTTTAACGAGGAACGGCACAATCAATTATAGCAGAAGAAGCATCCTTGAGAAAGAAAAAAGTTGAATCGATGAGATTTTTTATACACTAAAGTCAAGATGATGAGAGGGCTCAAGTTCATTTCCACATAAAAGCAGTAGATTTCCCTTTTCTGCGTTGTATGTTCAAACTTTCATTTCCACACGTGCTCCCGGAATTTGCTTACATTCAAGTTCTTTACGACCTGCATATTGCTTTATAATTTTTAGAGAAAGTGCAGCTGTTCTATTAATTTATTATTCTATATATTATATGAGAGACTACACTCATTCTTTTACGCATAGCATTTTCCAACTCTTAAAAATCTTCAACTTCCACATTCTCTACTGTTATCCCG
This sequence comes from Sinodicranocentrus sp. ZH6, assembly GCA_027743935.1. NCBI lineage: Eukaryota > Metazoa > Arthropoda > Collembola > Entomobryomorpha > Entomobryidae > Sinodicranocentrus > Sinodicranocentrus sp. ZH6. The sequence goes on from JAHZNA010001996.1 coordinate 23,993, forward strand.
GAAAACTTTTCCTCGTTGTGCTTATAGTGCAACCTCTAAATGAGCTCACGTCGTAGTAATATAATCTCCGTTTTTTCATGCAAGCAACTTTTTTTCACAAGGTCCTTTTGTATAATTAAGGCGATTACTACAGTCATTGTGACTTTCACTTTTATACACGAGTTGTGTCTGATTAAAGTCTGAATAAAGTTTTCAGTTTACCTTGCTGTCTCTTATTGTGTCTGACACGAGCACTGGCATTTGCTTGCATTTCTAATCGAAATTTCTCTTTAAATACTGGAATTTATAGATATAGCCAGAGTGGAAGAAGGGTTCGTTCGCGGTGGTTGTGCTAAACAGGGTACGTACCATTACCAATAGTATACGTTAAGTAGAGTCAACAACCCATCTTATTGTATTTTTGTGAGATTTTCTCTCTCCTCTAAATAGTTTTTTACTTACTTTCCTTTATCACCAATGAAATGGAAGGGGAAGGATAAGGATATGGCTGCAACGAGATTAGAACTATTGCACTTGGCCAAGAAGTAAAGAACTCATGATAAAATGGTCGAGGGGTAAAGGGACCCTATGGAATGGAGAAAACACCTTTCCACTCATTGCATCGTCGTATAAATATTTTCTTCTTTCTTGTTTCTATTTAGCGGAAGCATTTTCAGTCTCTTGGAGGAAACCAACAAAACCATATTTTCACCTATATTTACTCTCCCAAGTTACTATTTTCTTCCTCCGTGTGTGTTCTGTGAATGGAATTCAAGAGCAGCAAAATAATATTTTCGGCGACAGGACGACGACTGTGCGGTGTGTGGTGGACTCTTAAATTACATTTATTACTACCGTTCATGCATATTTCAACAGAAACGTGAACTTTTCCCGAGTAACATTGTATGTGCAGACGCCATTCTTGAATTTTTTGATAAAAGTAAAATCAGATTCTTTTTCCAACACCTTTCTCCCAAAACTTTTACTGCTAACTTCATCTATGACTGAGAAAATATGCCTAATTTTTTTTGTCGCATATCTATTTTCCTGAGATCCAAAAATGTTAACGCAATAGTTGGTTAAAAAACACGTATTTTCTTAGATTAGTTTTTCTCTTTCTTCTTTTACTTCTCCATTCGTAACGTCACTTTGAGAGCAAAAAGTTTCTCTCCAGAGTGTATGCATAAGTTTGATGGAGGAGAGGAAACTAAAAAGGAAAAGTGGAAAGGTACGAATCTCTACAAAATACCTATATCCTACTTTCCACAAGACAACTTAGTAGTCACACAATGTTATTTTAGAATTTGACGTCGACAACAAGACTCCTGGAGCTTTACTAGATGCAAGGTTTTTTTAGTTAAACATTATTCCAACTAAAGATGCTCCTCTTGCTTTCATGTATTTTACATTCTAGTGCAAAACTTTTTATCCTTTTCGACAAATGGGATGATGCCTGTGTGCATATCCGTGTATGCAGCTTGGATTCATCTAAAAGGTTTAAGTTAGATATATATCAAGAGGGATTTCTGGAACAACTATTATCATTAGGATTGAATTCCTTCATCTACCCTCTCTGAACTTTATCTTACCTTAGTGGGAAGAAGGGTTTCCACTCATATGTAAAAAATACCTTATGCTACAGTGCATTAATGCCGCAACTGGAGGGTATCATATTGCAACCACCGTAAGCCCTAAGCAATGTTTTCACTAACTTGCAGCACCAACAGGATGAAATGTGAAATAGTGTTTGTTAGCTAACTAATAACATAGTTAAAGAAACTCTTTTCATTTCTCTCTCTCTCTACTCCATCTTTCCATTCTCCTTTTCCCAGAAAAGTCGGAACTGTTCCCAATTTCTCTCTTTCTCCACTTGGATGCAACTCTCAGATGTCAGATGAATGAGTGTTTGAATTTGTATGTGCATTAAGAGCTAGAGTAATGTGAAAGGACACAATGGGAAGAAAAGTGACAGCGAACAGGAGACCAGATGAAGGAGACAACTAGCCTTTTCGCTAACTTCAACTCTAGCGGAAAACTTTCGTTTAAAGACTTATACCGTGTCCCACAAGTATATCCAAAAGAAACTCTTTTGAGGACTTCTCAAAATCTTTTATACACAAATGCTCGGAGTTATCTTTTCGCAGTCCAGTGTGGCAATGCGAATCCAAGTTTTTCGGTAAATAAAGCAAACGTAGTTGAAGAAGAGTTTAAAAGAAAGAAAAACTGGAAAAAAGAAGGTCATCCTTATCTATGGTTTACAATGATAACAGAAAATATCTACGGTAAAGGGATATAAACACTTTTAAAAATAACCTAAAGTTTAAACACTTTCTCGCAATTTTTCTCTCGCTTTCTCAAACTAACACGTGATGTTCCGACACTTATTCCCCTCTTGTCTGTACAGCTTTAACAACCAAGATAGTGTTCTAACATAGTTTTCTCTCTATCGACTTCAGTCAGCTGGCCAACTTTAGTTTTTTAACGTGTGCTTCAAACTAGCCTTAACAACGTGCATACTCCAGCATCCTCCACTTTTGTCCTTTTCCCAACAACTCTTTATGATTTTTTATGACTTGAGTAGGAGGATGGATGAATGTAATGTAATGTATTAAAAAGGGGAAATGATGCAAGCTTCAATGTAGCCATTTATACGAGCAAAGTTTATCTGGAAGATGGAAGCGTTCAAGCAAAAGCATCACGGAGGAGAAAAGTATAATATATAAAATCCGTGTGAAAACAAAAGCCCTCTTATTTGTAAGCTAGTCTCTAGTCTTTCCACTAGTCTAAGCTAACTATGTCTCTAAACCCTTTGTATTCTTTTGGTTGGAAGAGTTGTGGAAAATTTTCCGTAGGAAACTTATTTTGCAAAAGCACAAATTCACATTCATATCTTCTCTGGTATTTTTGAAGCTGCTTGAACACTCTAAGCATTCATCATTTCATATAGGAACATGCTTTAGAAGCATAAGCTTTCAAAAGAGTTTCTCATTTCTTAGTCCTGCTGAATCAGACCTTATTTCTTGTCGGCCAACTTCATTCTGCGTGGTGCCGCTTGCCCTGTGAGTTTCCTCTTGTCAGCTGCCAAGCAAAGTGTTGGATTCACAGTTGCTCGTGCTACTTATAACAGTACTTCATAGTTTGGATGAAATCTACACGAGAGCATCTACTTTTTCCCTGATAGTTGCTCACCGCTATCTCCCTCTAGAGAATCTCTGTGTGCCTGTAAGCATTTACGCCATTTCTTGTACTCCCCAAGTATAAATTTTGCTGGGCCTTCAAAAGAGTTTTTCTTTTGCTCCTATTACCAACAGGCTTGAGTTGTCTGGATGCTCATATAGCGGATTTTTTGAGTGTGGACACAAGATCTGCGTCTATCACATTCTTTTATTGTATCAACGCCACTTATTATATACCACAGTGCATTATGTATGGACACGGTCATAACTTACTATAGGCTGTGTGTAAGGAAGGAAGCAACTCCAAAAGCACTTTTTCCTGCTGACTGACTTAGTTTTTCAGTTATTTAACTAGGAGAAACCGCTTCTGGGACAATGACAACGAATAATTTTCTTCATCCATCCCTAGATGAATGTTGTATTATTTTGGTGAAACAAGTGGCAAGACAATGGAAAAGTTCTCTAGTGGATGGAACACCATTGTCTCAACTTGACGAAGAGAAGCAAATGAAAAGGAAAGCGAAATACTTTCTCCTTTTTTTCCGTCTGTGTGGAGAAATGAAAAGCCTCTTGTTTTTATATTCTGAACAAAGTTACGAGTATGATGAAATTGCAAAGTTTACATTCCATTCTGTTCGTATACCTACTACCATACATGCTAGCTTCGCTATATTTATGCATATAAATCTGCATGAACTTGTCTATACACGAATCTATTATATTCTGTTCAGCAAATCCAATGCATTTATTTAATATTTATAAAAACATTGCCCAAGCACACTTGAAAAATTTAGTTAATGAATTTCGTAACAATATAATATTTTTCTTCCAGATATAATATTTATTTGGGGCGATAAGATACGAATTATTAAACCATTCCTCGATTTTATTTTCGTTCCAATTACTAGCAATATTAAATAAATATACAGTTACATATGCATATCAATATTTGCGATTCTTGTATGGTATTCATTTAAGGCCAGAAAAGGAAAACACAGAGATCGAGATATCGTAAGAGAAATAACCAAAATCGGTTTTACCTCCTACGCTCCCAACATCGACTAAACTTTTCCGAACATTGTTTTCATTTCTTTGCTGCTCCCTCTTCATATCATATTAAGCTAAACATTAGCACACGCTCTTAACTCGTTCGTCGTTATCACGCTCACTTGACCTCAAAGAAGGTGTGATGTAGAGAGTAAAGGAGCGAGAGTAATTCGCACAGTAGAGTAAATACAGAAAAGTAAGGGTTCAAATAATTTCTATAAGAGAGCATATATTGCACTAATAACGTTTTAGAAGGGAGAGAGAAATCTGATGTGATCCCATTCTATATTTTGATAACGCTCTGCATGATTTTTATTTCGATATCAACACAAATTTTCAAACATAAGATACATTTTTAGTGGCTGTTGCTAAATCTTGAGATTTATTTTTTTCAAAATTGTGAAGAAAAGCAAATATTGAAACTAAGTTCGTAGAGATAAATAAATACGAATATAAGGTTTTTTTCTTTCAGCTCTCAAGGTTCCAAAAACGGGGAGTCATTTCCCGGAAAAATGTAATTTCTCAGGGTAAGTAATAAGCTCTGGAAGAGATTATCTTTTCGGTTCTATGATGTATCACTTACCCACGCATCATATAATTTACCCCGGGAACTTTTCCTAGACAAATAGGGATAATGCAGGTGGTTTTTTTGAAAGGGAAATGGCTTCATAGTGAGTGACGAGGAAGAATTACCGCAAGGCAATATGTACATTCTCACGTTCTATCATACGCTTGAGTTGAGACAGATTTTTCAAGATGGATAGATAAATTGTACGGAAGACATGAAAAAAGCTAGTTGGTACAAAAGCAATGAAATGCTGAATAATGTACATGAGATGAATATCCCAAACTTGTGTAAATAGTCATAAATATGTATATATACAGTCATGAGCACAGGTTAATATTAACTATTCAAGCGAAAAAGCTAATATATATATATGCGTATAAAAGAAAGAAATATGGTAAAAACGGCTTACATTCACTGATGCATATATGTGCATACAAAGAGCACGCTTTCAGAGTAAATTCCAGTGGGAAAAAATCCTTCAAGAGAGAAAAGTAGGAGATACATACGATAATTCTTTTTTTCTTCCTTTTTAAATAAAATATCAAGTCTAATGAATGCCCCCTCTGTATCCTCCCTCTTCACCACAACACTAATGACAACATTCGAGAATAAGTTAGATACGTAATATACTCCTTTCTCAAGATGCAAGTTTCAACTCGTCTGCAATGTAGGTATACGTTGTAGAAGAATTCGGAAGGAGATTAGAGTCAGAGTTCACTGGATAGTTATGTTATACATATATATCTGTTGAGAAAATGATATGACAGGGAGTAATATATTTCACGAGACTACTTTCACTTTCTCTTCTTTAAGATCTTACTCTCCTTTGAAATTAGTTGATTCCGATGAGATTTTGACACATGTACATTAATAACTTGATTATTAATGAGGTGGATTGAATGAAGTATAATTTATTTTTTTCATCGGGAGGTACAGTATTAATCTAATGAGCTTTCCTTCATTCCCTAAAGGAAAGGTGTATTCAAGTTTCAATTCTCTACTTTCTACTCAACTTTCACAAAGTATTCATATTCATAATCGTGATGGGACATGGAACTATTTCTCATCTAGTCTCAGTGGATGTTATGATGGGGAATTTGAAACGGGATAATTACATTATGACAGCAGCTTAGTTATGAAACCATAAATATACTTTTTCTGCTCAAACACCTTCAACGCTTAACAAGAGAGTAGTCCTTTTTTTCTTGGAGGAAATGCTATTCACACATGACAAAGTTAATTTTCTTGGAATGTATCTGAATTTTTTTCCTTTCAATACTGCTAGTTTTTTCTCTTGTAAAAATGTTCTCTTTTTAAACAACTTTTTCTGGACCGTTAGCTATTTTACAGGATCTGTCCATCCATCAGAATCAACCTTGTACTATTCCGCCTCGTCGTAAAATTCTTTACTATTTCCCCACCATTTATTTCAATAGAGAAACAAGTTATGCTCATGGGCAGATTATATATTAAAGGTAAAGAAAAAGATGGATGAGATGACGGTAGCAAGTCTTGATTGCAGTAGAGAAAAAGTCCGGGTTGGATTTTTTACCTGGTTTACTTTCACCTCATCAGGAAATTAGCTTGTTTTCTTTTTACTTCTTTTTCTCAAACCAGACCTTCTTTACCCTGGACGAAACTATTTATGCAACCATCACAGACACACACATTATCCTTTTTTCTTAACTTCCCTTTAGACACACGTTCTCACAAAAACATTCCTTTCCCCAGTCTTCTGCTGCAGTACAATTTCACAAGAGAAATTCTCCGCGGCGAACAAGGTGCACATTTAAAGAGATCTAAGAAAGGAAAGGAATGTTGGAGCAATTTGCGCCCTGTCCGTTGTTCACGGGATTCTGAGGCTTACTAAGAGAAAGCCACCAGTTTTTTTGAGGGAATCAGAGACTGAAGTCTAGGAAGCGAGCGAGGACAAAAGAACTTTTCTTTCTTGATGTTAAGGTAGGAAAAAGTATGAATATGTCTGTAAGAGTCTTTGATATTATTGTATTTTCTCGAAGGAAGTAAACACGTCGTATTGTATTCACAGTTTTTTTCTATCTTGCACCCCACACGATGATCATCCCACTCAAATACACAAATATACATTTATTTTTCTCCTCTCTTTCACAAACTCAATAACACAGGAATGAGGAATTCCGTCATGTTAAAAGAGCACATGGGAAGGAGCAAGGGCAAAAGGAGAAGTGAAGAGTGGAAGATATACCAGAGTGGAATACATTGCACCGGTATGACGATAGTAACTCGTTGTTCCTTCAGTTCCAGGAGTTCAACTGCGGCCAGCTTTGGAAATATCTACAACTTTTCCTCTCTCGTACAGACACACACATACGCGGCAGAGAATGCAACTCAAGCGATACTATCCTGTTCAGCCGTCCTAGTCGGATTGAGACCAGAGGGTTTAGTTGGAACAAACTGGCTAAGGGAATGAACACATACATGCAAAAAAAAACTTGCTTCATTTCCTCCTTTAAAAAAGCATGCTTGCTCCGTATTCAGATATTCCATTCACTACTGGACAACCATTCGACTAGGGCTTATTGCACAAAACTCTCTCCAGCTTTCTCCTTTCATATTACGAAGAGCTGAACATACCTCTGGTTGGTGTTTCGTGGCGCGGTGGAAAAGAAAAGGTGCATGACTGCGTCTTCCTTGCTTACTTGTTTGCAGGCGTTGTAACTCTTTTCTCGTTTCACTCTTTTTTTCTACTTTTTTTGTTTGCTTGCTTACACTTTTGCTTTTTGTAGGTAGCGTGTGCCATTGACAGTAGTAGGCTGAACCTCTGTGCATGCTTATGCATGTTAAAGTGCATGAATACTTGCTTATACATATTTTTCTGGAGAGAGTTTGTGCTTTATGAGAATTCTTGGGTTTGGACTTGATACAAGTACAACTACAGCTGGTTTTGTCCTGATAAATCTGTTTTGTGCTGGGTGGTCGGCTGTCCGCTGGTCTAAAAAAATTTACACAAACATGTGAAAATACGAGGGTGGGCTATATTGATAGTTTTTATTTTTTCAGTGGAAGTAAATGCATTTATTATTAGATTTTGCAGGGAATACAATTTTTGTATAGGGGACATGGACATGAATCTTTGCAACAATACTTGGTTTTTTTCTGGTAGAAATGTAAACCTCTATCATTTTCTCGTGTGTTGTGGATGTATCGTAGTGCATGAAGGATTGGAAGCAGCCACTGAATCACTAGAGGCTTGCACGCTTGGTTGGTCTGAAAAGTAAAAACGGATTGATTGAATGAATGAATGGCTGACAAGGTTGTTGATAAGTTTATACATTGTGTGTACATTCTATACATTCAAATTTGATTTTTATATAGAGGCTATGAATATGTTTATTTTTGTGCACAAGTTACTGTTTAGTTTGATACAAAAAATGAAATGATCAAACCAACCTAAAAGTGATTGCACACAAAAACTTGTAATGCAATTTTTTGTTGTAGAAAACTTCGTTGTACGCGATGATCAATGATTCTGCAATCCTTTCCCAGGTTCTTGATTGAATGCTTATGTAAGATTGGAGGACACATTGGTTTTTACCTTTTTACTCTGAGAAAGAAAATGTTTTCATTCTCCTTTGTTCAGATTTCGCAGATGAGAATTCAAGATTTTTTGTTAAGACTTCTGAAAATGGTTTATTGTAGATTTGAGATTTCCCTTGTAATTATGGAGGACTGACAAACAAGATTTCTTTTAAATAGTTTTTCGTTGGAAATGCAATCTACAAAAATGCTAGTTCAAGTGAGATTATTTTTTTCCAAAGTTGAAAAATGACTGATCCAATTTTTAAGCTGATTTACACCTACAAATATTTCCCTCCTCGTTAATTCACTTTTTTACGATTTTCCTCACAGTAAGTAATAAAGTACTGCATATGGTTGCTAGTCGTCTTGCTCAAAGTCCTTTTGTAGCTGCCCGTATTCTTCAAATCATTCAAGAGTGAAGTGGAACTAACCCAAGTAAAGAACTGTAAGATCCATTTCTCTTCTTTTTTCATTCTAGTGGATTTCCACCAAAGACTTTGACAAAGGGATTATATTCCTTGTGCACCAGCTCTGAACAGAGCGAGACTAATAAAGATTTTAAAGTAGCGTGAACATATAGCTGAAACATATCTTCCCATAAAAATCCCTCTTTTGCCAAGGAGCAAGGTGCATTTAACAAAATATGGATTGTAACTTGGTTTAAGAGAAAAATGTAGCGTGTTTTCTCCCTTTCCCTGTGGTTTTTCCTTTGACATGGAGGCGCATGCAATGTGAATCAATTTTACTTTCATCCTCCTCTAGTCCTCGCCAGACTGTTTGCGTAAGCAAACATGATGGCTAAGAGGAAGCTATATGGTTTTGAATGGTTGAATGTTTTTAGGATCAGAGGACACATGGCATTCTACACAAGACTACACAACCACTCGTTAAACATTCCTGTTTGGAGATAGCCGCACAAGAAGACAAAGGGAAAAAATGCCTAACTACTTATGTGTGCATATAATTTACATAGATGAACGAGACATACTGGTGGGCTATGGTCATATACAAGGGGATAGAAAAACACACCATGTTCTGTTTATGAGAACTGACAATGAAAAGTATTTCGGGGGTTATGTGTACAAGAGAGAAAAAATCTGGAAAGTGAAATTGCCACTCCTTCATGTTACATATTACATACATCCTTTTCGCGACATGTTACCTAACTCATATGTATCTTCAAACATTGGTGTACATTTTATACACGGATTCACACTCCAAGTGCCAGCTGTTTGGTTTAGTTGAGCTCCATGATTTCCTCGTTTTTATGCTGGTTTACTACTCTTTTTTGGTCTGGTTCTACAACAACCCTCATCTTCTCCTAGTGCTCTACTAGTTCGTACTTTGAACTCATTTAATACTCTGCGCCTTTTGCTTTGTATCTGTTTGTGGGAAAGTTTATTGCAAATTCTAAAATGTTGGCTATGAGCATGTATCCAATATACTGTGAGTGCAAGGGGGGAAATGACCATTTCCGTCTTTGCACTTTCCCCGATGGTGCTTCTCTTCTCTCGGGTGTTAGCCCCAGTTGGATTATTATTATTAGTAAGATGGGAGATGGGATAAAGGAAAGAAGAAACATTTGATACACACAACATGCATCAGGCAGAGACAACTCTTTGGTAGTATGAGTATAAAGTGGTGGTGGAATGAACACGAGAGGATTCTTTGCTGGACTGATTCACATTCGAACGAACACCCACAAGACATCTTAAATCTGGACAAAAACGGATTCCTAAATGGATAGCCATGAACACATGCATGTACTGATCAAGAGTTTGCAGTTTGGCGAGGATTGGTTACTTCATTTTGGGGGAAAATCTTATATACTCGTATTTGAGACCAACAACTTCGACTTTTCTTCTAGATAATAACTCCAAGAGACTCTTTTGATAATTGTCTTGTTGTGCAACTGTGTCAAATTCGAACAGGAAAATTGCAAAAAGTACGTAGATATATTTATACCGTAAGTTCAAATTGTCATTGTACATATTGTACACGCGGAAGTAAAAGTGCAGGTAGGCAAAATCCTTTCGTAATATCACTTGAATAGATGCTAAACTTTTTGAGGATAATGCATTCTTTTTTATTAAAGCCCTTCTGGATTTCAATTTCTCAACTCAAATAATATCCAACCTATTCACAATGCATTGCTTGCTGTAAGCTTGTGAGCTTGTGAAAAAGGAAGTTCATAGCAGATGCCTTCAAGGAATTTTTGTCAACGAAGGTGGAAAACATTAAAATCGGATGCTACTCCAAACTTTGTCTTTTTTGTTTAAAGTTCACTTATTCCAAAACGAGCGAGCTGAAGTTACAACTTCTTTAAATTAAATACTATCTGTGCCACATCCCACTGCCCAATTTTCGTATACGGTCACTAGTACATTGGTCTGGTCTTTACAAGGTTTTTTTTTACAGAAAACCCGTAAAATAAAAATGCAGTGTAATATTTGAGCAAGTTTCATCCATATCCTGCTCCCCTATATCGGAACTTGCAACTTACTTTTGAATTATTGTAAAAAATCTCGGCAACTTATATTAGGACAGTGATGAAAATCTTCAAAAGTTGTAGGGGAAAATATCTATGCCCACCATATCTAGCATGAAATCTTCACCAGTTCCACAGAATACCAAGTAGAACTTCAACAGAAAGTCAAGTCCACCAACATACCTCTTCACTAGTCTTCACAAAGTATTTTTTTATATCAGCCGTTTACTCCTTTTACCCCGAAACGATCGGGAAGTACGCACTCTGAAAAGAATAGGGACCGACAGTTGTTGCAGTTTTTGAACACAACTTGTGCCATCATCCTCTATCCATGTGGTTTTTATACGGTTTAAGCAATCTCATTATGTTATACCTTCCTCCATAAGAGCTCAATGAGGTCAGCTCAACCTCTATAATCAGATTCCACTTGTTCAACTGGAAAGCAATGTAAACCACATCACATCAGAGCCACACATTCATTCATTCTTTTGTCAGTTTCATGGATGGCCTTTATAGATTGTGTTGGTGAGAAGCAAGGTAGGTAGGAATGCGTTTCCGCTTCTGATCACCTCGGTCAAAGTACCTCTCTGCACACATTATTGGGATCATTGTTTGTTATAGTATTTTACGGTCTATGGAATAGCAAAATGCCCCAGCAAGTGCACGTCAGTATCTGTACTGCGAACTGCGAATACTGCGATTCTGTTCCTGATGGCGATGACCTACTAAACGATGGAGATCTCCTTTTGGGGAACAATGAACATTTTAGTGCGTGTAGTATCTCGTGCGTAGGACTAACTGATCCCATTTTCCTAGTCGTTTGTTAGTAAATGACAGCCTATTATATTCTCAGAAATCCTTTCGTTTTCCATTTAAAAATTCAATAAGTATTTTAAAGGTATAGATAATAGATACCATAAAAATGTCTGCTGGTTTTTATCCATATCACCGCATTGATTTTTGGTTTATAATAGAATCACAATTTATTTGTGTTAATGGAAATATTTTCTTGAGCGTTGATTTTTAACCGTAACGAAATTCATATTTTTAGCCCGTTTCTTAGCTTAAAATATTTTTAAAACTTTTAGAAGACAAAAGTTTTTTTTAAACTATACTCGCACCTCAACTTAATAATTATTTCCAGGAATCATATAACATCTCTGAGTCTTCCCTTTTTGCAAAAAGTCCTTTGAGCTTTGACGATACTAACGGAAGCGTGCGTACCCATTTTTCCTGAAAAATGAGATCTTCTACAAAAGGAAAAAGTTTGCAGGCAAAGAAAATTTGCAATATATTTACCTGTTTTTCTGTCTCTTCATCATCCAGTGAAAGGAGAAAATATTACTAAAGTCATATCTTAATCTCTTCCTCTTTCTCCCTTTTCAACCCACTTCACCACGTGCTCTCTCTCTCTTTCTGTATCCTTTAACACATTTACAACCATCATATTGTCACACCTCAAGCAAAACTAGTTTTCTTCCTTTCCATGAACAAAATACCTCAGTCCTCTTTCTTCTTTCATGTTATCTTTGCCAGAGTTGAAAAGGAGTCAAAAGAATCTCAAGTATTTTACGGGAAATTGTGAATAATGACATTTTTGTTGATGTAGAACTCTCGTGTCTTCATATGAGCAACCAGAGCCACAAATATTTCATCATACAAGCTCCAACCCAACCAGCATAATATATCGTGAAGAAGGAAATGCAAAAGTAAAGGAAGTGAAATGAACAAGTTTGAAGAGCATTTTAGAATTTTATGCATTAACTTCCCCTTATGCATATCTTATTTGGTTTTACTTTTCCAACCTTTCTTTCCCGTCTCTGTCAGATACCGTCAACGAGAAATAGACGTTTTTATCTACTTTCTATGCTACCATCCTTGGCAGTTTGTGAAACTAGTTCAAACCACCACAAAATACCATTATCATCTTATCACCAGTTTACAAAACTAAGCCAAGAGGAAGAAAAAGATTATGGGAGAGTGTGTAAAGTCTAACTAGACTTCCTCCCTGTTTACACGTCTCCCTCAAAAGAGGAGCTCCGAGTGGAAAAATTTATTACAAAAAACTATGATATACTGCCAAGTACATAATTTACAGTATGAAAAGCTGAGCAGCTGAAAAATTTAGCAAGTGAGAAAATAATGCTGACTACGTCAAAATATTTTCATCATGTTGGGCCAGACGAGAGAAAAGCTTAAAAAAAGTATAGGCAGGTTTTGAGCCACCGCCCGGATATAGCTACACACTTAGACTGTTATCAACGAGCTTTTTCACAATGCCGCCACTTGCTTACTAAAGCAGTAGCATTTAGCAAGCTGATGCTCATCTAACTGGAATTTTTTTCCAAGAGTTAACTTTCCCCCCAAGTTTTGCATTCTAAACTGGTAAACAGAAGAGGAAAAAAGCGTGCTTTAGAGATTATTTTTTCCCTCTACTCTTTTCCAGTTTTAAGTTAGCTACAAGAAAACACAAACTGGGAGTAATAGAAGGCAGTGTGGTAAAGTGACTGACAAAAAAAGTTTTGATGTGAATAGTTTGAAGATTACTTTATATATTGTTGATGGCAAAAGCAAAGGCAGTGGTGGAGGAGTTGAGTGGGAAAGTGGGGAGATGTGTTTCACTAGTGAAAGTCAACGCAGAGGAACTAATGATGATAGCTAAATCGGCTGACTTTAGTAACGAGCTGACTTGTAATGTTAAGTATTTCAACCATTCACATTTCACGTACCTTTTACTCCTCTTTCAACTTCTTTTTTGTGTTGGGTGATGCTTGCCATTTTATTCTTTTAAAAAATCTAACCTATCAATCTTCCCACATTACCGGGGACAAAGTTTCTTTATAACGTGCAGTCTCAATTTTCCTATTGTTTGGGAGACAAGTCTCTTTTTTTGTTCTAATCTATATAA
>JAHZNA010001997.1:0-24514 GCA_027743935.1 Sinodicranocentrus sp. ZH6
ACGGTTTTAATTAACTTGAAACTTTAGTAAATGTATTTTAAGGAGCTTACACTTGTCCCGGTCTAACAGGAAAACTCACTTGCTGAAAAGTGCATGTATTCAATTTCATTTTTGTACGGGAAGGCAACGTAACTTAATCATGTCAAATCATAGCAACGTAATGGAACAAATTCGGTAACTAACACTAATTGCATCCTAACTGCGATAATCACCGTTAGACCGGGATAATTGTAAGCTCCTTGGGTAGATCGAATAATGTATTGGTTCTATCGAATGACATTTACAAAAATGCAAATGTGATTTCTCTAATGGAAAAAGTATAAATCTGGCATGATACAATGAATCTGGATTAAAAGCTTGTATGTGTAACTTTTTAGGGGCTTCGAGAGACTCTGCAAATAGCTCATCGATTCAGTTTACCGGATCCCGAATCTGAACCTAAGTAATTTCTTCATTTTTATTAATTAAAGTACCGGTACATAATGTTTTTAAGCGCATTGTATAAGCAAATTTTCACTGAAACAATGTAAATAAATTGCCGCCATCAAAACAATCTTTTAAAAATTATTAGCTTAACTTGTTTATTTATTGTTTGGTTATAGTTTGTACATAATCGATTTTATTATTGACTCTGTACATGGTTTTTAAAACTTGCTCAACAACTGTTCTCAATGCTCATTGAATAACCAAAAACGGTTAAAATTTGTGTGCCTGCACTGTTGATTGTATGTAATGTAGAAGAATGAAGATCCCTACAGGCAACGGATAACCATGTATTTAAATATATTGTACATAAAATGTCAAGATTATCAATAGACTAACTCAGATTTGGGAGTAATTGCAACGCCATATCTATTCCCATGCATCATCAGATCCCTTCTAAAAAATTGAAAGTGCAAAATACAAATCTCAAGTCATTAATACTAAAATACTGGGCATGCAGCAATAGCCGATGTATCCAATTCAGCTGTATACATAAGTTAAATTTTAACTTAAAACAGCATTAGTATTTCGCTTGAAGTAAGTAATACCACGGTACAAAGAGCCAAGCCAGACACATCTTTGATAGCACCTCTGCACCTCTCCCTCCTTCGATGTAGAATATACCAGAAACACAAATCTCTCAACTTCTTTTTCCCAATCAGCTAACAACACGTGTTAGTGGGAGTTTTTTCCCTTCCTGGATAAAAAGTTGAAGATTCCAGGATATACATGTTAAAAGAGATGCCTACGGGATGCAATAATCCTTTAGGTGTCAGTTTGAAACATGATGTTCAAAAGAAATGACGATTCGATCCCATTGCTCCAATCAAGGGTAAATAAAATCATTACTCATTCATCTTTATCCATAGTCACCCCCAGATATTCAAGTATTCTCGAGCATTCAAACATTCAACTTTGTGACAATAGTGCTGAGTGAAAAGGAAATTATAAAAAAAAAACATTAAAGTAACCCCATTTTATAGAATATTTTATAATCATATAACATGTGCTCACTCACTCAGTCACAATTACCTCAATTTCCATATAAACTAAGTCAACTCAAGAAAACAAAGACATCGTCGGACATTCACTGCTACGTGTGACAAACATAAAGCTATCTTGCAGCCTCCTTGCTCATCTCATCATCACAGTGAAGACAATCCTTCCACACAAGAGCTGGGTTGACCAGGCGACGGGAGTCGGATGGAACATAAGATACATGTTGTTATGCATTGTGTTGCTTGCTGCAGAAAATAGGGAGTCTCAGATTGAGAAAATTGTAATTTTGTAATCCAAGCAACAGATGTGTGATAGGAAAACATTGTGTGAAAGAGAAGTGGAGAGATATAATGTTACATCCTCATTCTTGATGAATGAACGAGCAAAATATCTGTGAAACGTGTTTCGCTCTAACAATTTGCCCTGCCATTTCATTCAGCAAACATTGCCATTTTAACTATAGACGTGTAGCATCACTCGGCTTGTTGTCGTTGACTCATGATAAGTTGCCATACAGCTACAGAAGATCAAGAGCGTCTAATTTCGATAAAATTACATGAGGGAAAAGAATCAAGGAGGGACGTTTATAGCCCATGCAAGTCAACAACATTTCAAATACTGATAGTGGAGTTTCGAAGGTGGACAAAGAGTTGAGTAAATAAGTTTTAAGTGTCAAGTGTAGATTTACATGGATCTTCCTAAAATCAGTTAGTGGAGCAAATATTTTCCAAAATAAGGCTTGTAATACTTTCAAGGATTAATGAATCTGCTCTTCGTTTGTAAAATGGCTCAAAGTCTGACGACGTTGGCAATTATAATTACTTTATGTACTGCGTTCACGCTTCCGAAAACATTTGGAGACAATAATCGAATCATTGACAAGGTAATCGGATTTTCTCCAGTCTCTTTGTTCATTGTATAGCTCATAGTATGAGCAGCTGACTCATTTCCAGTTCTAGTGTAACGGAATTAATCGGTTATTAACAGCTATAATATAAGTAAATACATATACTATGTTAACTTGGTTTAGAGTCTGAGTGACCAGGAACATTTTAAGGATGGGGAGCACAATCCTAAGTATGATCATGAGGCTTTCCTTGGAGAAGAAGCAAAACAGTTCGACGACCTCACTCCAGAAGAATCCAGGCGTCGCTTAGGGTAAGTTGTTCATTTACACAGGATAATATGAGCGTGATTAACTACAGCAAAGTATAATGCTTCATTCATTTAAGTTGTAAGTTGCAAGTTATCATACATTCACAGGATAGGAATTGATTTCATTCCTAATTTACTTATGACTTGTAGACTGCCTCTTGTGTTGTGTGTGTGTTGATTGTTGACTGAATTCTGGAAAGGTATTGCTTCATGATGAGAACTGTTTATTTTCTCATTTCAGATTAATAGTTGACAAAATTGATAAAAATAAAGATGGCTTTGTGGATAAAAGCGAATTACGGAAGTGGATTGAGTGGACGCAAAAACGTTACTTCGTTCAGGACGCTCAGCAGCAATGGCGAGTTCAGAATCCACAAGGACAGCCAAAACTATACTGGACAGAATACAAGAAATCAAATTACGACTTTTTAGACACCGAACCCGAGGGCTCAAATGAACGGCAGACTATTAGAATAAATACTTTGTAATCACTCTGACTTTCATCCCTCATGTAATGTAAATGTCCATTTTAAGGGGATTTGTATCGCGGAGAACCAGGTGATGACGAACCTAGTTGGGTAGAAAACGAGAGAGATTCCTTCAGAACTTACCGTGACAAAAACGGCGATGGGCAGCTAGACCATGAAGAAGTATGTAATTCATTCTTTTCCTTATCAGTTTAAAGCTGTTTGGAGTTTTACATTGTTTAAAAACTTTTAGGTCAAACAATGGATAATGCCGGATGAATATGATCATGCAGACGCAGAGTCTAATCATCTTATTCATGCTTCAGATGCAGATGCGGATGGCAAGTTAAGTAAAGAAGAGGTTTTAGAAAAGTACGACGTATTTGTAGGTTCTCAAGTTACGGATTTTGGAGAAGCATTAGTAAAGCATGATGAGTTTTAAGAATGTTTGCTAAACTCATCGGTCAAGCTTTGACAATAATCCTGCCAAAGTACTATGCAAGTTTCTAGTTATCTTGTAGAATGTTTAGGTTTTTAAGGGATTTGTATATTCCCTGGTTGTACAATCATTATACAGAAGTGTTTAAATTACTCAGAAATCTCAAGACTTTTATAACTAACGGATAAAAAAACCCAAGAACTAGGATAAAAATATCAGTTACCTTAATTCAGCTTAACTTATTTCTTGGAGAATTTATGATGTATCAACGAGTGTTTAAAAACTCAGACTTTCTAGTGCCAACAAAACCATTATTAACTTTGTATCTCGGTTTGACTAATTTGATGTACATGTAATGTTACTTCGTGCTTTGCATGAATACCATACTTTAGCGAGCTTGAAATTGGACGTACAAGAAGATTTATGCTACTTAAAATTTATACTTATTAGTCGACATGATACGTAAATTTATTAGAATTTAGATAATTTATTTACCCTATGGTAAGGTCCCTTCGACACTAAAGGGATCATCTTTTTGGTATTAATACGTAGTTTCGGTGTGTTGGAAAAGTAACGCAGCTTCCGTGAATTTAGTTTTAGAAATCCGACAAACCATCAATTCTATTGTTTGGTTATAATTTCTTGTCGTGTCAGCAGCCATTTTTGTTAGCAGTTTGAATGCTCTTCCTGCTTTTAGTTTGTTTAGGTAAAATTCTGACTGATTATAGGAATATTAATGCCAATGCCATTTTAAATTATAAAGCAGTAAATGTGTACTTATGCAACGTGTTCATTATGCAGCAATAAACTCAGTTTCAATGCAGCCTTGTTTCACGCCATGTAAATCAAATACTGTGATCATTAGCTCCGATTCTTCCATCACAAAATTCTTAATGTACGAGTTGCGAAATTAGTCACTGTGAGAAATCTTACTAATGGGAATTCCAATTTATCAGCTCATCAGACTTCATGTTCCTCAAACCTTAAACAAAGAACACACTTTTACTATGCAAATAAAATTTTGAAAAGCGTAAGTTTTAATTTTAAAAATGCAATTTATTTGTTCCAGTGTTTTTTTGCATTCGGGTAGGGTTAAAGAAGCACAGTGAACTGCGCTAGAAACACATAAGCAACTACGTCAAGTATTGAAATGTTGGCTCGAGAAAAGAACATGGGCCTGGTTTGAGAGCTCTGCAATATGCCAAAAATAATTGTAGTTGGTAAAATACTTGTCATTGTGAAATTTTTGAATTTGCGTTGTTCTTGAGCTTACCGAGCTTGTGCAATGGCATGACGTTATAGCAGGCGTTATCAAGCTGGAATTCGTGCGGGAAAAGAGGATAGCGCCACTGAACCCTTTGGTGTCCTCGTTCCCATTAAATGCATACCTATGCCTTCCCAGTGCTCCGCTAAAATACTGTATTTGTCCACAACTAGCTACTATAGAAGTTAGTACGATTAGAAATTTAAGTGACATGGTGGCGAATGTCTAATCACAATGCAACTATGATGAAAATACAAATAGAAATGGTGTGTGTGATAAAAACTGGGAAAAAGTTCCATCTCATTTTCATTATCCATACATGACACCATCGTGGTCAACCTCAAGATTTCCCGTGAATGGCGATTGAAATGACATGGTAAAATGGTATCCCTCCCTACGCATAAACAAATAAATATGTTTATGAGAATAATAGCAATAAGTCAATTAAAAGGTGTTTTTGTGGTTTCAAGAGTTTGCTTGCGGTTGCGACGATGAATTGTGGGAAGATGAAATCCTCCTTTTAATATTTAAAGTTGAAGAAACATGCTATTTTACTTTATGTCCCTGAGTCCCTGTATGAAATCCGACTTATAAAACTTATAATTTATTGACTAATGCACATATAAACAAATGAGGAATGGCAATTTTATATGATAAATGTCTTTGTGAGCACTACATTCAAGTATTGGTATCAATATAAAGATTGAGCATCAGTTCTAGTTCTAATTGTTTGCGTAGCAGCAGATCTGAATGTATCTTACGGTAAAATTTAAAGTCTTACAGCAGCACAAAGGATATCTGTTGCATTTCTTTCATTGATCGATGCTTTTGGTCATAAAAATCGAATTATCAAGCAATCCAGTGTTTCAGTTTGATATCCTGTTAGTCCATAATTTGATGGTGTTTCCATGAAAATGAAACGACCTAAAATGTGTAAACTTATACTATATGGAGATGCATTGGTAACTGATAGTTGATGATATCCAGTAAGGTTCTCTGAAGGCCGTTTCTGGAGACGATCTGAATCGGATGAGAAGTATGAGGACGCCACTGGAGACATCTTCGCATTCACTCACAATGTAACCACTAAATAGCAATATTTTAAAATTTTATGTACAACATAACACATATCAGGACTAATTCTCATCGTAAGTTTCAAAATCTAGTCTGAATGAGTAAGCTAGAGAAAAGTACTTTTACATCCAATTCTAATCGTAAGTCAAAACTGAGCATGGAGAAATGCATTAGGGATGCACAAAGAGCGACAAAGCTTCTTTGATTTACTTCGTCTGCGTAGTTTGCGAATTTCCGAGACAAATAAATATCGTAAAAATCAATAATGACGCTTGACACAAATTCACATATGAATTTCGTGGTTGTTGTAAAGAGAATGCAAGCCGACAAAGATTCTCCCTATTGGTATATAAATATATTTATTATTATTTTCAAGGTAATATTGCAATTTGCAATCACGTATAATTTCTCAACAGCTAATACATTATGCATGCCACACACACATATATATAAAGACTTTGTTAACAATAGTGCATTAAGCATCATTGGTATCCAACATCTTCAACATGAGACTACATGCATGTTTTTCCTTGAAATCCTTTTTTTCAAGCTTGTATTCCCATGAATCCCTTTTCTACAATGCAGAGAGACTAAGGCGTTCCTCAACAGCCAATCTTAATCTGCATACGTGGTGATTGTTGTACTCCATGTATTCTTTATATTGGATTCGTAACAACAATCCAGCATACATGTAGCTGCAGTTAACATATTCATCTTTGTAAACATGCACGTGTGCAATTCCTGCATCTTTAAAAAACAATGCAATGCTTAAGAGATAGAATCTCACAGAAATAATATCTCTATATGTATATTTATGCATCTAGCGATTGGAAGCAGATTGCAATAATCTTGTTGGGGGTTGATTTTGATTGTCCAGCAGGAATATAAAAGAGATACTTTTCAAGTCGATGTACATCCTCCTATGCATATGGTTGTGTAAATTCCAAAGCAATATTACGATTCACGATAGGCATATTATATGCCAGCAAGAAAAAGAGTGAGATCATCTCCAAATAGTTGAATTAATTTGTTGCAGAGTTGAAGACTACGTTCCATATTTCTTCTTTATTTCTGTAGAACCACCGTGTGTAGCGTAAATCAAAGTTTTAGAGAACACTGTGCATGTAATCGTTGTCCTTGAGGTGATAGATCATTTACAGCAAGACAAAGGTAGGTTATAAGTTAATTGTATAAATGTTTATAAATATTTAAAATCTGTTTAGTTATTGCTCATGACTTTAAAGCCACATATATGTACTAATTTTTAGATGTACCCTAATTCCTCCTCGATGAAGCTAAGACTCCTTCCTGGAATTTGCATCCTTTTCATGATTGATTACTGTGGCTATTCCACATGGGCGATGAACAAAATGCCTCCACCGGAAGCAAAACTATACCCTGGCTTTAGTCGTCAGTGTCCAAGGGGAGATGAGGACTGCAGATTTACAGCTCACGACAGTCCAGGAAACTCGCTGAGTTTCAAGTGCAGAGAAAACAACGTTTGTTTTTGTTCAAGAGGTGTGGTTCCTGAAGATGTTCTTGTCTGGCCTGTACAATGGGATGGGGAGAAGTGTCTCGTTTCGAAAGGTGGACCATGTGGAGAAGACCAAGGGTTTACTGTGAACTGTATGAATGATCTCAACTGTGTTCAAGGACGATGTCGGAATTCGAGCGAAATTCATGGCGGACAAGTTAATCAGTTTTGTAATGACGATATGGACTGCCAGTTTGGTCTATCTTGCCAAGCTCCTTCTCAAAACATGGAAATTCGTATTAAGCGGTGTACCAGTTTTTAAAAGACAACAATTCTGCATAATGTGACGTGGGAGGAAATGCTTTTGTTATACATTATAGTACATCTTTTTATTTAACTGTAATTAAAAAAATTACATCTTTGCTTGTCCTACGTATGCTAATGAAAAAATAATGGATATATTTATTACAATTTTGATTTCTTAGTTATGGCCAAAATAAAATTAATGATGATTTTAACATCAACGTCAACAGGATGTATAATGTATAATCACGATCATCAGTATAAGAGTATACAGCCCTGTATCAAAGAAGGAATTCATACATACACATGTAAGTTTACTTTGGACGTGGTTTACTTAATTGAAGTCTTAATTACTTATAACAGAAAATAGTTAGAAAAGGACAGGTTTGTACAGTGTATCCCAACTATAGGGGACATTCCTGGAAAAGATTCAAACTATTTCATTTGTTCCAAATTCTATTATTCGTATCACGTATATACAATACACAAAGAGGTCATTATCGGCGAAAAATTCGCATGCATTCTCCTATTATTAGCTTCTAGGTTAGGTATTGTACTCATTCCGTAAAACCAGAATTGCTCAAATTTTGGCTTTCATAACTTTAAAGATTGTCTTCAATTCATGTGAATTTGCATGGTTTACTCTTGGAGGAATATTAGTCAACATTTGCAGTAGCTTATCAGCTTTAGTGTTATTTTTCCTTGTGTAGAGTATCGACTATCGACTTTGTGGTATGCATTACAACTAGTTTATTAATTACACCAAGACGTCTACATTTTTTTACTAAATTAAAATAGTAAAATATAAATTTGCAGGGCAGAGAACGGAAAAGTGTTCGCGGAGTTCTAAATCCTTACGAATTGAAAAAGGTAAAATCACCTATAATTTCCATGATCGATAATGACGCTTAATTTCAAATAATGGTATCAGTCTGGCCTTTCATTTATTAAAACTACGTAATAATGTATTTAATTTTAAAATACGAGTTTGACATTTGACAACGCATACATTTTACTCCTCCAGTGCAAACGCAAATATTTATGGATAAAAATACGGAAACTTCAAAAAATCAAACTCGTGAAGACTGTCATCATCAAAATTCTTAATTTTTTAGCAGCAACACTGCTTAAATATTTATTGGATGCATTGATATTTTAGTTTTTTTAAATCGCCACATGTCACAATTTTCTAATTTTCCTCGCCAGCCCGGTCGGTGACATAAATTACATACGTGTCTTTCTGAGAAGTTCGGTCATCGGCCTTACTCTATTGTCTATTGAACTTAAATGGAATTGTGAGAGTTGTCTTCTTTACTATTGTTCTCTATTTCTTGGCGATACAGGATTGGTGGAAGTCAAGTCAGACTAAAATACTATCATCAGTGCTCAAGATATTGGAAAATCAATACCTGGCGAGCAGAGGAAATTTATATTGAAAAATAATGGAGAATCGACCACCAAAGTAAGCTGAATATATTTTTGTAAATGCGAATATTATCCAAACACTTTCAATGTTGGTTAATAATTAAGAGTGATTATTTTTTGAAAAACAGTTTAGCACAACGTGAAATTTCGGCAGCGATGGGAGCCACCCTCCCTCTTGGACGATCTGACTTGACGTATGGAAGAGGAAATCAAGACATGAATCCGTTGCTCTATCAAAGCCATCATAGGTATTTCGTACCTTCTATTCCATTTAATCCTTTTCCTGCATGGCCAGAATTCAGGGCGGGCGACTACATCTATAGGTAAAAATATAAAAATAACCTTTCTATACGACAAGTCTGAAGTCGCTCATATTATTGTTTGCGTAATATGATTTTTTAACCTTGTTTGTCTGCTTTTTAAGCAGTAAATATCTCGCCTCTGTCGCAACCCAGCATGAGAATCATCATCAAGGTGACCACCCAGTGCCTCGAACAGAAAATGCTTTAGTACCGCACCCGCTTCCTACTGTATCATGTATGTTATCCCACCATTAAGTATTTTAATTGTTGTGATGAATAGTTTTTGAATATATATTCGAATTATGCTACAATGGCTTTGTGACAAGGGACTTGCACGTGCGACCTTTGCATCAAATCCGTACAGAAGTTTATCGCCGCCCTGTCTAATAGCAACGGTATGTATACCGCCGCCATAGCCAGTGCTGGGCCCACTTACACTGATTTAATGAATCAAAGTATCACAGTACAGCCAGTGGTTGCTCAAGAAACAGGACAGGGTGCAAGTGCAGGAATCGATGTTAACAACAACGTTTTCAAACCTGCGCCTAACACCAATATGTCATTGGCTGACGGTGGATATGGCCAAGGGATGGATTCGTTGAACAGAAATCCAGGATATATCACTGGAAATCATCAAGGGTTTCTATACCGCGCAGGTTATCCAACCTTGGATAGTGAAATGATGGGTCGACTTTCTCCTTTCAACGTGAATGCTAACCCATTTTTCCCTTATCCGTACTTTCATGCAGCAGGGACCAACGATGATAAAGCCCGTGAAAATGCGGGTGTGGAAGACGTTGAAGCGAATGGTGAAGAAGAAATCATTGTTGTGGATGATTCTAATCCCTAATTCTCTTGTTACAAACAACAATTACTGAATGATGGATCATGATTTGTCATGCATTCACAGATTTAAATATAAATTTATATGAATAAAATTGATTTTGAAAAGGTTTAAATTTGGGTATGATTTATTTTCAAGCCAACTCAAATTGAATAGTTGAGATTTCATAATAAATTCATCAAGAATTCGAGCAATGCATAAGCGCTGACAAAAACGTACAGATATAATTAGCGTATGTGACGTGTAAGTTTACAAAAACTAACCGCTCATTCACTGAATACGTATATATCTTCTACAATCTATATTATTTACATTATTAAACTAGTCGACTCGATTGTAAAATACAATGTTGCTCAACATTTGTAGTCAAATTTGCTGCGTGTTCTTACAATTCTTATCTGGCTAGAGTTCACAAATCACAAATCAACCAAGAAAATTCTGAGTTTCCATCTTTCGCAATAATATATATTACTCAAATAACATATTGTAAGTTCCCAAACATCAATAAAACAATGGTAAAATCCACATATCTAAATATTCAACATTTTCAACATGCGTTTACTCATTGGGAATAAATTCGAACGTCATCACAAAATAAAAGTTTGTTTTCACCCTTTGTATGTAATGATAAGAACACCAACACAGATAAATATCTAGTCATATTATCTTAATTGAACAACTTTAACCTTAATCCAAGGATTTTAGAGACAAAAATCATTGGAGCATAATACAGCATTTCAGTGGGATTTCAGGTACCAGAGCACAACTAACTGTAAATTAGCATTGTTAACATCCATGACATATTATGAAGTAGCCTGTCAAAAAGGGAATATAATTAATAGAATTACTTAATAGATGATTAGTGAACAATGTACTTGCCAAGTTAGTTAGTATATCTCTGCTAACGCAATTATTTAATTTAATAAGCTACTGTTAATAAATTTTCTTGTTCGTTTTTTGACGGTAAGCATAACTGATTTCTGTAACTGTATCTCCTGATCCGCAAAATACGCTTCTAATTTGAAAGATAAGGTTTGTTTTGCGAAAAAATAATTCGATATGAGTATATAGAGGTTAACTGTCAATCTAGACAATCAACGTAGTAGACATTAAAAATATTTACAAATGTTTGGCAGTTGCAGGCATCACACCGAATAAAATAAATGATTGCATTCGGGACCTTGCTCAAGTTGTGCTCTGTGTTTTACGAATTAATCTATTTCCTCCTAACTCTATAAACGGAACAATTATGTGAATTTACTCTACACAAATGACATTTATTGGAATTATTACGTCACAATGATATTTTTCTATCAATATTCAATACTGAATATAGGTATACACTAGTTTTGATTACATTACGCGATACAGCATTTATAAACAAAAAAGAATATAAAAATGACCCTGCAATAACCTGATTTTACAATTGTACAGGACGAATTTCAACTCTGCTACTTTTAGGTATAATAATGATATATATTACTTTCGTTTATATACAAACGTTTTAATTACATGAGATGTGTGAATTAGAGTTTAAAATAGGTACAATCCTTTCCACTTGTGCACAAATTCATCTCTTCCAAAGCTTTAGGATGCTTTCATGGTATGATTCAATCTATTGTTGGAATGTTGCTTTTGATTTTGGTCATTTCCGCAAACATCGTTGCCACACAAGCAGATTCCAGAATCAACAGTTAATCTCCTGGAATCTGGGCATGGACTGTACTCGCTATCACTAATGACAGGGCTGACTTCTGGATTTCCACAAGAGCCTCCTTTCTTCATACAAGCCATTTTTTCTAAATGGAGTAGCTCGTCGTGAGACGATGTTAAATTATTATTTCCATTTCTATTAGCCTGTTTGGAGTTTTCAAAAATGGATTTCTTCCCAAACCCTCCGTCCGTGAATGTATTTGGGTTGTTATGAAAGGTAATTTTTTCTAATTCCATTTGCGTATTTAAAATAGCTCCTTCGTAAGAAGACAGTCGTTTAAAAGTAATAGGGCGGAATGATGGGGATGATGACGGTAATTGATTACTCTCAACAAATTTGGAATGTGTACAAGTTTCCAGACCCTTCATTTCATTTTCCGGGCGATATTTCATCTTAGAATCTTGCATATGACCGTTGTGTTTATTTGCATGGGCTTGCTTCTCGTCTTCCGCTTCTTCATAGCAGTTTACACTTGTTTGGTCTGAAAAAGAATATTATTATACGTGAGACATGTGGAAACGCACGAAATCATAAGAAAAGTTGAAAAGTGAATACATAATCTAAAGGCTTAAGAAATATTATATTTCTTTCACTTCCACATTGCCTCTATGGGTATACCTACCTGAGCAAAAGTTTGGTGGGCTGGAGTGAAAATTACATGATAAACTGCCTATATGATCACTCTTGAGAGAAAATCTGCTCTTGAAAGACCACTCAGCAGACACCGACGTGAAGTTGGGCAACCGCTTCCTGTGGTAAATGTGTCGGTGAGGGCTGCCATATCGAATGATGTGCTCTCTGCTTCGGACATTACTGTTCCTAGCTTTTAACGCATCAACAGATACCCCAGCTCCAGACCCGTTTTCATCTGCATTGAGACAACACACCGGGAAAAGGGATGAGTCTGGAAGGGAATGAGACTTTTTTGTAGAGTCGATTGGCCGCGTGTTTCTTTCCCGAGGGTTTATGCAAGTTCTTGGCTTGTGTGAGGATGATAACTCGTCATCAACTTGGCCCATTACGTCCTCTAAAAGGAAAAGAGTTGAAAGAAAAACTGATTACACCTAAAACGATCCTTTTGACATCTTGGATTAGTGAAAGGAGCCTTTCACATTTTACACTGGTGATTAGTTATACATTCGTTTGAGTGAAAACAGGTCTTTTTCAACATTTAGCACATGTCGAAGGAAGCTCTACGAATCCAATCATTTAATTGCCAGAAGCAGTAAAGTTTGTTTTATAGCAAAACCGCTACACTATACACATGATGCTTTTAACATTAATATACCTGGAGAATATATTACTGGTTGGGTTTCCTTTTTTTCTTCATTTTCCGGCGATCCTCCTTCTGAACCAGGTTGTGGAATGTTCCGTCTGCATGATGACGCTAACATATTATTTCTCAGAGAAGAATTTACATGATTGTCTCCTGGACGAAGTCGAGCTGGAGCTGCTGTTGAAACAGCAAATGGACCGATTCCTTGAGTGCCTGATCCTATAATCATTAGGTCACTGCAACAAAAGCACAAGCAGCAAAATCCACGTCGGCACAACTTTTCACGAAAAGCCTGGCGAAATCTCTTTGACATGACACTGTAGAGAATTGGGTTGATGGTGGCGTTGAGAAAATAAAACACGCCTGTTCCAAACATTAAGACATGTTTAATGAAAATTGTGGAACGGAAAACGACGTCATATATGCAAGGCAATAAATATGAAACTAACCTGCAATGTAAAATAAAGATTGGTTTATATCTCTCAGCAACGGAGTCCATTCCCCGTATTTTGACACGCAAACGAATAAAAGTCTCTGTGCTTGATATGGTGCCCAGCACACAAAGAATGCAATGACCACAGCCACTGTTGCACGGGGAAAAAGAGTTTAAAATTGTAAGACTCATGTTTGACAATTGTGTTAATTTTAATTTTGTGGGCAAATGCTGATTAACATATGGTTTTGGTGAGATTGCGTGACTAACCAAGCATTCTTATGACGGCTCGTCGGCTCTGAATATGTGCCATCTCGGCTTGGCACCTTTTGCCTAAGGGAATTGGATGAGATGGGGCTGTTGCTGGGGTCCCTGCATTGTCCAAATTTTGTTGCTGCTGATGTTTTATAACGGAATTCTTGCCTGCTCCTCCAGTCGCTCCAGTATAATTCACATGGTTGGAATTAGCTGTTGGGGGAAGTGCATTAGGCGTATCTGGAGATGGATGGTGGGAGGCACAGCAGCGTCGAAGTGACTGATTCAGTGAGCTTCTATGGAGTGCCAAAGCTATTTGAAGATATAAGATAAGAAGCAGGGTCATCGGGATCACAAAAAAGATGCCGGAGGACACCACCAAGAGGGCTTGACTGGAGCTGTCTGGTTTGTCAAATGGAATGCCACACCATTCCGAGCCCTCCATCGTACGGTTGTATTTATCCAGAACGTAATTGACCTGAAACAAGATGAAAGAGGGAAAGGTGGTTAAGGGCGGCTTATGGCTATTCTTGATCGCAGTTAAGATTCCTGTAATGGAATCTTATCTTTCCTCCTTTTGCAAATGATAACCCATAAAATACAAAATGCTCTTGTCGAATTGGTCCATTATTTATTGGGATGAATCATGTTTACAAGGGAAAGAGGACGCACGCGTTATTTGAGAATTGACCTTGAAAGTATATCTAAAAATAGAGAAAATCTTTAATATTGTAGACGTTCCAGTTAGACACGCGGAACATTTTTTTCCAAATAAAGGAACTTTAAACGGTTTTATGGGAGAGTGAACATCTCCACAATGAAACTGAAGGAATCAATTCGAAAGTAGCGAAGCATGAATTGTACATTACATTATGTGACGTCTTCCTGTATACTTAAGCTTGAGAGTCATATAATATTTGTGAAAGGGAGTGCCGATCGATACTTTTCATTGAACATGTTGCACTTTATAATGTATATAAGTATATAAGTGCACGTACAACAAATCAACTCGAATGTAGTTTATTTTAATGCTCCATGTTGTAGCCAGAAGAGCTGATTGTGAGTAAATACATATTAGTATGGAAGATATGGACCTAGGTAATTACATGGTAAAAGGCTGAGCAGTAACTTTCTCCGTTTAGAAAGCAGCATTTATGAATTTATGACTCTTTTAGCTAATTTAATACACGGGGTTAAAAACGTGTGTATTTAGTCCATGGTAAAAATCTTATATAAATCTCCTTGAGGCACGAATTGCTCATTATTTTATGAGCTTTTTTTGCAAATCTTTGCAGAGAAGGCGGTAACAAAGAATCAAGGTCAAAGAATAAATGAATAGCCCACTAGAGGAAAGCGAAAACAGTTGGATTGATCATTGATACATTTAATATTTCAGAGCTTAAATCTTTCGCATATTCTTCCATTCACGGCAAAAGTTTCTGACTGGAGTAGCGTAATATATAAAAGAGGCAGTTTTGGGCGAACTCGAGTTCTACTAGCAACTGCATAACGAATAATATTTTTCGATAAATAATA
This sequence comes from Sinodicranocentrus sp. ZH6, assembly GCA_027743935.1. Classification (NCBI taxonomy): domain Eukaryota; kingdom Metazoa; phylum Arthropoda; class Collembola; order Entomobryomorpha; family Entomobryidae; genus Sinodicranocentrus; species Sinodicranocentrus sp. ZH6. The sequence continues at coordinate 15,444 of JAHZNA010001997.1, forward strand.
ATCCCTGTTTAAGGAAAAAGGAAAAGAAATGACTTGGCTTTATTGATATTGGCTTTTAGTAACTTTCGTGTTTTGTTGTCCTTAACTCTCTAGCACGTGAGAAGGAGCCTTATGTTCCACACACACACACACACACACACAGAAAGAAAGAGTAAATTTGAGGAAATTATTTCGGTCTACCGGAAATGAAAAATGACAGGTTTTCATTAGAATCTTTCAACCATTCACTGGCATGATATGAAGAGTATAAGCAAGTTGCAAATGAAGTAAGTTCTATATGCGTGCATGAAACAGTCGGAATTGAACATAAGAGGGGCATCTTGAGTGAAAGTTAGCCAGGTCGTTTTTACTAAAGTTAGAGCATTAGGGGCATGGGGTGGGATAAAACTTGGAAAAATATGCACTTTTCCCAGCCTACACTATGTTGTCTCCTTGAATACTGATACCTTGTTCTTACATACGCTTCCCGTTTGTCAGAAAAGATTGAAGTAAGAGAAGAGAAATTGCAAGGGTCTTGCCATAAAGGAAATTCTTGCAAATTTCTCAAAGGGCAATCAACTTTGTCTCAAACAAGAAGTTATGGCATCTGTTCTACTTCAAGTTGGTCACATGCTTCCTTCATCATTTCAAATGCTAACATGCAACGATTCCAATGATAAGGTATACGTGGGCGATTGTAACCTAAAACAACCATTACGTCAATTCTCCTTTGTGTCCCGGATTCAAACTCATACCTATCACGCCTATCAGTATCTTTTCCTTAACTCGTCAATGAAAGTTATCATTGCATTACGTAGGGCATTAGTTATTTGGTCAAAATAGAAAAGGGAGTCTTGCGCAATATAAGAATTTAAGTAGATTTTTAAGCCAATGATGAAACGCAGAAGAGGTTGAGCACAACGAGAAATGAAAATGTCGAGAAAGGTCTCATGCCCCGTTTCAATCCAAAATATAAAAAAAAGTTGCACTTTGAAAAAAAGATATCCTTTGTATGTGGAGCTAGTAGCCCTTGGAGTTCACTTGAGCTGAATATAATCATAATCTCAATAGCGTATAAACTTTCCCATTTGGAATCTTAATAGGTATAGTTGTAAATGCAGAGGGTAAGAAGAGGTTTATAAAATCGGTGGGATAAAATATATCCTTGATATAATATAATACAGAATATAGAGAAACGATGCGTAGTGTTAGAAATTCGAATGTAGTGGTGAGTGAGTCTCAGCCATTATTACATTTCACTGCACCACTTTTCTCTTCCCACTGACTTTTACACTTCTCTTGAGAGTAAGGTGAATTATGCAAAATACTGTCGTAAAAAGCGTAATGTTTTTCTCTTTTAACTTGCATGTCAAACTAAAGTAGTCCATGTGTAGTGTGCACTATAAAAGTAAGTTTTCTAGACATTATATTCTGCTTCGCTTAAACATATATACAGGTACAAGCACAAAGTACATAGTGATATCCAGAGAGTGGAGAAAATATTGTCCTTAAGTGGGATGTATTCGTAATACTAAAAATTCTACATCGCTTAACTTTGTTTCATTTCCGTTTACTTTCTTAATAAACACCTAAAAACTCTAGTGGCAGGGTTTGCTAGAATTTTGGTAAATACAGAGAATTGTGGAGAGCGCTTAATTTCATCAAATATAGTCATTGTTATTGCTATTATGGAATACAGGAAATGATTGGATTGAGCAGTCATAATAGTTTCCTTATGGTTTAGTCCGTGAATCATTCTTAATGAACACTTGGATTCAGCCATCACGTGCTTTTCAAATGAATCTTCTATTTTATTTTTATATTTTTCTGGACTTTTTCCCATTCCCATCTTGCTACAAAGCTATTAAACGCTACGGAATTAATTGTTACAAAAGTTGAGCTGAATAAAGAGGAAACTTTGACTTCAAATGAAATGCTTCCATGAATGCAACAAAAGTCAAGGTCTTTTTGTCTACAAGCTGCTTTCAAAGCGATACAAATTTACAGCCCTTTATTGCACGCACCTAGGTCGTGACACGACGGACGTGCAAAAGCTTTTGGAAATCATAAAGCCCAAAGCAAAGTCAACACGAAGCTGTGAGACACGTAAGTAAATGGTGCCAAAGGTCAGTGGCACTTTGACTTTCTGCAAGGGGCAAAGAATAGCCATTTGTTTGAATAGGAAAAGTACACAAAGATAAGCCCATAAGCTAATAATAAGTGACATCCATTATAGGGCATGTTGCAAGTAGGTATTTTCATTTTAAGAATCCTGTCATTGTCTCCAACCGGGAGTAATGGAACAAAGCGTGGTTGAAAGTCAAAGTCAACATCGACATGATGTTCTCAGAGAAACGTTTCAATACAAGACTTTTAATATCCTTGCCTAGCCTACAGTGTTTCAGTTGTGTAAGCAAAGTGTTGTTTCACTTTTTCAATGGAAATTTCATTTTCATTGGACACATATAAATGTCACCACTTCATTCTCAAAAGCTAATAGTCTTTTGACTAAACATTTGACAGCAGCTCTAAAAGATCCTTGTCTTATAACTGGCACGTACACAAATATCCAGATAAGTATAGCAACGCTCTGAGAATCCGGAATGGACTAGGAAATGCCGAACTGTAAATTGGATAAACATATCATTTCATTTCGAAATTGATCTTCATCCCATAACTTATCGTTAGTACTTGATCACAGGATGAAATGACGGTGACAACTGAGATTAAGAGATATGACACGTTAAGCCTGTTGTACAATATCCCATGCACAGTTTCATTATACAAGTGTACAAGAGTAACTATACAAGGGAAAGCGCTGGATTAAAAAATATTCGATTTTCTGCATTGTGGTTTGTGATGCATAGGTACTCCATATACATGTCATGTTTTTCAATTTTCCGCTTGCGAAATTCGTTATTTTACGGTTGATACTTCTCTCGTTGAGCAACCTTTATTTGGGTTTTGTACCACAAGCCATATCGCTCTATAAAGTATAAGTGTTTGTGTTGATGTTAGCAATATTGGTGACTATATGTGCTTGTATGGATATCATTGTATACCTGAGAATTTGACAGATAGTTGAGCAAAAGCTTTTCGAGATTAGATGAAGCATTTTCAGATATTGTGCAAGGCATGCTTTCGAAAAGCAATTGAGGTTTAGTAACATTCGATTTTGTAAGAGTTTTACCAGCGCAAGCCCTCACCACTTTTTTCCTAGCAACTCTACTAGTCTGCTACGTAATTGCAGTATACAAGTTTAATGTTAATTAATGAATATGAGGATTGAGTCATATAACGTTCATATTAATTATTCTCAAAACATGAAATCGATTTTGCCTAAACGGATTATGTCACCGTCAGCGAATTATGAATTTTCAGTTGAAGCCAATACAAAAAGATTTTAGAGACCATGTATAACACAGCTCAGAGATTCACTTGTTATTCTCCATCAGGCGAATCAAACCCCAGCATATGCAGTTAGAATGGCCAACAACGCACAAAGCAAATTGGCAAACTGCCTGGATACTTCTTAAGTTACTCGGAGAATCGTTGGGAAAATGCAAGTTATTTGTTTGATGGCAAGCCATAACCGAATGCACTTGAGCAGCTCATGGTTATGCAAGGTTTTCTTGAAACCAATTACGAGATGAAGATAAAAGTGGAAAATATTTCGTTTTCGTAAAAAGTGGAAAGCTGGAATATTACCTATACCATTTTAACCTTTAACGATTTCAAAATTCAATTGTCATCGAAGAACGACCTCTCAGCGTTGGAATAAAGCAGATTCAGAAAAAAATATTTACCTGCATATATGCTCCCCATGGTAGAGCAGACGCAATTGATATAACCCAAATCAAAGAAATGACTCTTGTTGCTCGACTTAGCTTCGACTTGGTCTGAGTTCTAGATTTAACAAAAAACGTCATTAACTAACTCACATTACACTCGTAATTTAATTTGCAAAACTATCTTACCTCATTGGATGGCAAATGGCAACGTATCGCTCAGTTGTGAATGCAACAATGGTAAGGATGGAGGCGTAAGTAGTGCATTCTGTAATTACCCCTCGGAGGGTACAACCAATCTCCCCAAATATCCATGGATATTGCTGCCACATCACGAATAACTCCATTGGCATAGCTGTGAAACAAGAAATACAGTGAGTTTATACTTTAAACAATTGTTATGATTGGGATTCAAAAACTTTCTCAAAAAACTTTCCACGATTCCATCCATCCTCAGACTTTCTGTTTTCTTTTAACACCACATTGTATTCTATTAAACGCAGTGTAAACTTTCTTTAGGTACAAATGCATTGGCATAATAGTAGAATTAGAAAAGGATGCGTTAAAAAGCCTTTTCCAGTTTTCAGCCGATCCATTCTTTTCCAATTGAATATAGATTATTGTTGCAGTGTACATAAAAGTGAGAGTGAAACTCAAGAGACTTTTCTGCATTCCATAGCCATTATCAGAATCCCAAGAAGAAAAGTTTTCCCTATACTGTTATGGCGAGGGAACAAGGCGTATAAAAAGTAAATGCAAAAAAGTTGAACTTTTCCTTTTTATCCTAATAGAAAAGCTTTAGAGAATCATTTTCGACGATTCCGGTATACCGCGTTGTTAAGGTGGAAAAGTGCTTTTTATATATATCTTTGAATGGGAATTTGGACAAATACAAAAAACAAGTTATAACTTTGAAGCTACCGAAGCAAAATGGAACGTACGCCTTCAATACTTGATACATTAACTTTCTCACCGAACACGGAAAAACACAAATATTCTCGGCAAACATTATTCATAACGTGGCGCTTTTTTATTCCCCAAACCTGCTCATATCTTCTTGCTTCTAAGAAAAATTAAGTATCATGGGAAAATGAAGGAAGCACAAGAGGGGAGATAAGGTATCTCAGAAAAGAGCAAGTTTTAGTGTGTTAGTCACATGAGTGTGAACAAGTCAAGTGGAATTTAAAAGGGCTAAAAATAAAGAAAATAGACATTTTCTCAAGCCATTCTCCTTTATGCAATCATGAGCAAAATGAAACGCTCACTTTGATTCAGTTTCCTTTCCCCATTGCTATATAGCCACAACGAGGTTAGCCACAGAACCACAAAGCTGGAGTGAGACACTGTCGTAAGTAGCGAGTAAGACACATGACAAAAATACATGGATGAAATTCCAGAGAAAAAGCGAACTTTTCCCTTTGAGTTATGTACATCACGTACGCCACATGTGAGAATAAACTGTGTACTCGACGTAAGTGTATTCATTCTTCTTCAGTGATAAAAAACATGTCAATGCTCTTGCTTCTGTTGTTGATTGGAAATTTTCTACCTGAGTGACTATACAAGCCGACTTAAAGTTGTATAATATGCAGTCGTATGTCCTACAGCGAACGAAACACACACAGCGAACTTGACATTATGTACTAAAAATGTCTTAAGGGATACAAGTATAAAAATCGGATGCTCTGCGTATATCGTACAACAAGGTTTACACGATAATGCTGACTTTTTTTTACTACTCCAATGAAAGAAGGAAGAGAATCAAGTTTGTTCTTCATTCGAGTAGCAGAGAAGATCACACAACTGGACTTTTTCGAATTAAACTTTCTCCACCATGCCATCTTTCTCTCTTTCCCTCTCACGCTCGCTATATCGAGCCTCCAGCTACGCCAATTTAATATAGCTATGTACTTCCCACTGGAGAAAGGGAAAGGATGGGAACAAAGTTATACAAATAACAAACGTATATACACCTACGACCACATGCATTAGCATACTTACATACGCGATTCCCAACTTTAGCATCACTGGGCAAACATGTTTGTCCTTTGTGTAAGCTTAGTGGCTTAAGTGTAACTGGAAACACGTTGGGAAATCTATATATCCTTTTTCCGCAAAAAATCTAATCTATTAGCATTCATCCAGCATCAGGATTCAAGGGAAAGGGGAAACTCATTCGGTCTCATTTTTCCCACAGTAGTTATCTCTATTTAGCTAGACAAGAAAGAAGTGGTGACTGCGGCTGCCTAATATAAAACTGGAAATTACACGCATAAACATACCTAAACACATCTTATAACGATGAGGAGGTTCACAATGTATGTGAAATTGCCTACAGTCACAAAACCAAGATATCTCTTCCAACCCGCCAGGGAAGAGCTCCGCAAGTTCACCCCTATACTGACAATGAGAACTACCAGTCTTTCTTAGAGATTCTTCGACAGTGCAAGTAGAGACGCCACGTGTTTTTCAAATCTTGACTGGACAATTTCTTAGCCCACACAATGCCCTGCAATGTTGCTTCTAATACCTACAGCGATGGCGATGGCATAGAGTTTCTTGAATAAAAAATAATTTTCAGAATGCAAGGGATATTGTGAGAAGGTAAAAAAAGAAGCTGCTCACTTGGAGCTGTGTTTCCCTTGTTGTTTACATTGTTCCATCGTATTTATAAGATACTTTGTGTCAGTGCTATTCGTCTTTTTAGTAAGCTTGACTGTAACTCAACTGCAGACTTGCTCCTCCTCAGACTCCTCACAATAATAAATAAAGCGTCGTTTTTTCTCTTCTTGGTTTGAAAAAGGATTCACAAAAGACTCATCTTCCTGTTTCCCCACTCGGTGAATTGTTGAAGAATATCACAGCAGCTCGTTTTTGTGGATCTTCAATGGGGCAATAAAAAGTACTAACTGGGGAATTCAGGTGGTCCAGGACGTGCTTTATATGTATGCATTATCATGAATCTTATGAAATGGCATGGGAACGAAGAAAAAGCAGTGGTTTACTTCTGGTTTATGTACATCCCTAGAAACTGTTATTAAACAGCCCACTTCTATGCACCTACCATCATGGTGGTGTCTTACATAGACTTGCGGGAAGGTCCCCTTTAGGGATTTTTTTTCTTCAAAAATATCATGGCATGTGAGTAATAGCAGGGTGTAAAGGAACAGGCAATGTAATACGATAAAATATATGCTTTTGTTAAAAAGAGAACAAGGAAGAATCCTCCAGACTCGGGTTTGGCCAACCTTATGCAGTTTCAAGTTTGAAACTGAAACATGGCAAACAAAACTACTTTTTCAGGCTTGTACACACTTCACTACCTTCACCTTGGACTAACGACTGGATCACCTGGTACGGGATGTCCCAGTACTGGATTTACTAAATCATATTACTACTTCCAAAGTTTGCTATATTTATACTTTCTCCACATGCTTGTCTTTCTCTCGTGCAAGACACATCATCAATGCTATCACTGCTAGATACGCAATTAATAATTTATACCTTTCATTTCATGACGTTCATGGAAAACAATTGAGCAAGATTTGGTTCACATCGTTATCTATTTGAGTAGTGATCAGGGCATATATACATTTCTGCAAACATGGTTTTTCCCAGCCTGCAGCTTTTTGCAATCATAACCTGATGAGTCTCTATAAATTATTCTAAGGAACTTTCTTTTGTTTCAAGTGAGCTCACTACGCAACCATATTAGACACGTATCTTCTGATACCGTTGAATAGTGTTTTCATGCTGTAGGGTGTGTGCCATAGGTTCGAGAAGCTTCTTTCACCAATCCACAAACACGAGGGAAAAAAACTTTCCTCAATTTACGACAGCCTTCACATAATATGCTGTTTATTGAGAAATTTGGGAAACGCATTAGATGGAAAACATCAGCAAGGAAAGTTTGGCTTTTGTTTTTCGTATCCTTCATGATATGTACTGATTGAGGACATACATCTTCTGGCATGAGGAAAAAGACAACAAAAGAGTTAGCTCTATGGATATGTGATGTGCACTGGATTCCTTCAGGAAGGACTAGTCAACCAGTTACATTAGCAATAGAAAGCAGGTCACAGTAGGTTAAAAGGTTTCTTATTCTCTGCAAAATCTCTCCACTAGTTTGCCACTATCAGCAGGCCCCTTTTTCCTACTTGCGAAAGACAACAATACGACCCCGTTTAATGTTTTATAGGTGGTTTGCCCAAATGGTGATTATTAGCGGGGAATACATAAATGCATTATTTATGAAATCCGAGTTCTAGCAACTAGCTCTACTCTCTTTTAACCTTGTATATTATTCATGTATTGAGAGCAACGTTTCTCCAACACGTTCCTTGTCAGAAGCAGAAGCAAGAGAGTGAACAGATATAACATGGGAATGGGATGTGCCCATGTAAAAAAAATGAATCTTTACCATTGAATTAGTATTCCAGGTTCGCTAGACTTAATCATTATGATAATGGATGATACAATATATACCTATATTTTAGTGTACACGTTACTAAACAGTGTCACTTACTTGGAGCAATGTTGGAAGGAGCAATTTCCTCTATCACTAGTTACTTGTGGAATCATAACCTTTGTGGAATACTAAAAGGAATACCAGGAAATTGGTGGATTCTTATTGACTTTCCTTTACAAGGAAATAAGCCGTGGGAAGTGACGCAGCCAGAAATAGGTAGTTGTTTAATCACATTTAACCCTAAAAGGAATAAATATTGGCTTACTCCTATCCACTTCTGATATCTCCTCGGGTCTGGAATGAAAGACGTTGGAATTTCTTATAAGTTTTACAGGAGCCAGTAAAAGTTTTTGTTTTATACTCGCATAATATTAGATGGCTACACTTTTCTTCCAATTCGATCAACGATGGTTGCTCTACTTTCTAACCAGGATAAAGCACGCACATGCATTGGACACTGTGCGTGAAAAGGAAGTTGGTCAATTAGACAAGCATCCAGCATTTTATCTTCAACGAAAAAACCCCGTTATTTGTAACTCGTTTAATTTTTAGTATCGCACAAGTGAGTTGGCTGCTTGAGTATGTTTGGACACGGGATTTTTGTTACCGTGGTGGGTGTACACAAACACCAGATGTATTCTATTTCCTCCAAAACAAGCTGTCAATAATAATACTACTTACTACATTCTAGCTGTGCATTAATGCATGTTTGTCGGTCGAGCAGTTGATGCTCACCAGTTGAACAAATAACAAGTACTCCTTAAGGAGGTGCTTACACTGCCCCAGCTGACCGCTTGTTTACGTTTTTCCCCCATTTACTATAATGCTAAAGGTGC
>JAHZNA010001998.1:0-19148 GCA_027743935.1 Sinodicranocentrus sp. ZH6
TCCTACTAATGCTCCCACTGAAGCTCCAACTAATGCTCCCACTGAAGCTCCCACTACTCAAGCCCCAACCAAACCACCAGGTGGAGGTATCGTTTGCGAGCCTGGACGCATGTATTACCCGGATCCTGAATCTTGCAACCGTTACTACCAATGCTCAAACGGTACTCCATACAGATTTGACTGCCCTAGTGGATTGGTCTTCAATCCCAACATTGACGTTTGCGACTGGCCTTATAATTACGAATGTAAAATTTAAAAACTCATTATAAACAATTGTAATTAATCTAAAAAATGCGTTGACTATAAACTCTAAGTATTTTTTTATTGTTTATCCGAGCAATAAAGTAATTTCAAACAATGCATACACAAACTGAATGTTCATATCAACGCTCAATTTATTATTAGTGCTCCTTGCATTACTATGAAAAATTAAACTTTTATAGCATAACCCATTAAACGCACCCGAGTAATTTTCAAAGCACTATTGCTATATCTTGTGTACATAAAATCACAAAAAATCCGCATAAACTTTTTTCTTTTGTATTACAGAATGGGAATACGAAGGTCCCACATTCACCGACGACTTTCCTCAGAGCCAACTCCATTCCCGCCCAGAGTCAAATGAAAAGCCCTCACAAAACAATCGCTTTCCCTCCCGGCGACTCGGTCCAGGAACATGGCACGATGCCATGGGAAATTGGTACTTGTTCGGAGGGCAAGGACCCGTTGCAACAGCAGCCTCCGAGGATGGAAGCAAGACAACTAATTTTCTGAGTGATCTCTGGGTTTACTCTTCAGATGGAACATCAACATCCTCATCGTCCTCCCTCCCATTAGAGAAATACAGCTGGAAGCTGGAATTCCGACCGGAAACAAACAGCGAAAGCCCGTACTCGTCATTTCCCGAAAATCTCGATTTCCCATTACTCTGCGGCAGCACTACCACCAACCATCTCGCTCTTTTCAGAGGTCATAAAACTAATCCACGTGCTTTCCCTGAAAGTCACAATTCTCCGTTTTCTGAGGACAACGTCGTTTGGCTGTATGACATTCCGAAAGGCTCAAACCAAGACAAACTCTCAAGAGGAGAAGGATCTCCCTCATCATCATTTCCATCCACGAGTCGCAGACCACTATGTAATTGGCCCTCAGACTCATCATGCAATGGGACAGAAGAGCATCAAGAGGAAAAGCAAGGATTATGGACTTCATACGTTTGCTGTGATGCCTGTCTCCCGGACGGGAACACGACATTCGAGTTTTGCCCACAATTCTCCAGAGACCCTATCTCTTGGTGTAGTCAAGACTCACTCATGATGCTTCAACTAGCTTCCTCTCCATCTAGTGATTCCCTTGATGCCGGAGGCTTGAAAGAGAAATCAGTGTCTGGTAATGGATCCACCTCGTCGGTGTACTCAACATCCACGACCACTTTCACTTCTGGCTCTTTTGATAAGAAGCCCGTTGACAGGGATAGGGATGGTGATGAGCTGAGTGAAAAGTACAGCTTGAGCCAGGACACGACCGCAAAGACGACTCAAAAAGTGGATCCCTCGAAACACGAAATAATTCCAAAGAATGAGAGTACTCAAAAGGAGATGAATCCCTTGTCGGGAGGCACCGGAAGCAAAGGTAGGAATAGCACTACTACTAACAGCATTTCCCAGGGGACCCCTGCTGGCAGTGAAAACTCCAACGTTGACTTTGTAATAGCATCCCCACCAGAAAAAGGAAAGGAGGGAGTAGGCCAACAGAGGAAAACTCAAATGGAACCTGTCTCACCGGAGGAGTTGTTAGATGGAAAATCAGAGAAAATGAAACGAAATGGAAGGGATGCCACTGGGAAGGGCATTATTGACCGGGAATCTGACAAGCAAAAAGGGATCTCTGGTTTTCCAGAAAAAGGAAGAAAAAGCTGGCTAAATTGGTGGAAATTCGATTTGCCGTCCCAAGAATGGATAAAAAAGCCGGAAGTGAATATTGAGGGTGAGCTTAGCGAGGAAATTCGAAGTGGGAGCTGTCGCGTAGTAAGCAGTATTCACTTGGTTTATGTGCTTTGCCCCACAAAAGGGAATTTATTGGACCGTGCTGTCCTCCTTTTTGATCCTGCAAAGGCTTCCATCCGCCTCCTGGGCACTATTCATTTGAACAATGCGTTCACCGATAAGAAAGTATGGCAGTTGGGAAGATCCGTGTTGGAAGCACTTCATTGCGACAATCAAACGATCATCTTTCTCGCCTACCATAAACTTCTCGATCTTTGGATTCACGATCATTCCTCCAACCGGCTGTTTCCAGTGGAGAATGTATGGAAAGGGGAGAGTCTCCATACTTTCCAGAGAATATCTTCCTTCTACAAGCTGTCCATTTCCTTACCAATTCCTTCAGTGAATGAAGCAATAGTTGAGATGAAAGGAGATGAGGAAGAAGGAAAAAGAGGAACGCACACCACCCATTCATTTTTCATGGTTAACCCACGCTCTAAACTAGCCAACTTTGATGATCCCTTCTCAACAGCGCACTTTCATATCACGATCGTTCCAGACCGACAAGTTTTCCTTCCACCAAGGGATGCTACCTATTTGATCACAGACACGGAATTTCAATCTGATAAATCTCCTCTGCAAAATTTCCCCGATGGTGGGAACGCGAGCGGAGGAAAAGTTGCAACTCCTCTTGTGGATTTGGCCCAGGCAGAAGAAGCATCTTCCAGTAAAAGTGGAATTATGGGAAAAGTAAGTGAGTCGACTGGAAAAGTAAAGGAAAATGAACTGTCGTTATCTCAGAGGGAAACTGGAGAAAGGAAATCTAATCAAAATGGGGAGCAAGCTGGGAAAGCGGAAGCCAAAGAGAAAAGTCCATTTAGTTTCCAATCTGATGGGAAACTGAAAGATATTCTTGAAAAAACTGCACCTATGCTGGGAACAACTCCTCCACAAACAAACAATTTTGGGACTGCAGCTGCATCCAAATATAATAAAGGCGAGAAGAGTCTTCCCTCGTCCACTTCAACCTTGGCGGATTACCTCCTGGACAAAAGTCGAATGGAAGAGCATAGAAGGAATAAGTACAAAAATGATATAAGATCGCCGAAACGTATCCTCTCTAACCAGAATTCATCCCGGGGTGGTAGCGCTAGTACTGTGGAAGCATCTTCGAAGAAGCGAATCATCGGGATCAAACGTACAATGCCTTTAAGTGATACCAAAGGCGGGGGCGGGATACTCTACCATGGAGGAGGAATCCGCATAAAAACAACTGACTCTACTAAACCTATCAATGAAACAAATTCTCCTCCAGCTGGAATGCAAAGGGAGATCCAGAAGCCGCAAGTAACTGTAATAATGACGAATAACACGAGTGCTGGCAGCTTGACCACTTCTGAGAGAGTGGAAAACACGGTGGCTTTCACGAGCCAGGATACAAATGACCATTCAAATGTGAACTCCACAAATAATGTATATCACGGGAGAAGCAGTGAAAGAGGAAGTAATCCGGGAAGCAATGGTCCTCCTCTTCCTTTAGCCACGAACAACATCCAATTTAATGGGGAAACCGCTGCCAAATCCCGCCAAGGATCAACATCTCCACCACCAGCTACTCCAACGACGGCCACTAATGCCAGCAATATTCTAGGAGCCAGAGGAGAAAACAGTAATGAGAAGGACACTCGCAGGATTACTCCTCCAAAGCGAGAGCCAAGTTTGGGAGAAAGTGAACTTGAAAAGAGAAAAAGCCTGCATCCAGCTGCAAGAGGGAAAGCTCCTTCGATGGCATTAGCCTCCTCGAAAATGGTCATGACAGGAGGGAAAGAGCGGAATCTCATGAATGCTGACAGAAGAAGCTCTGGGATAATGATCAGAGAGCGGAATAATGGGAGTTTCTCCTTCACAACTTCCACTATGGCTAGTACTAATGGTAAAACACAAACAAGTTTCACGACTACGGCTCCAACACCACTTAATTTAGAGGCTCGTGCTAGACATGAGAATGCTCCACTGAGAGAATCAGCCACAATCCAAGCTACACTCAATTCAACCAGTGTCGGTAAAGAATTCCAGGGTAGTTCTAAAGAGTCATTAAACACTGGCGAGGAGTTTGTCCAAGGGAAAAAGGAAATTGATCTTGGTGATCATCATCCTCTCCCATCATCACAAAGTGAAGAAGAGCTGGCCAAGTTGACTTTGAAATCCTCCTGGAATCAACCCAGAAACCTGTCAAGCAATTCTAGTGCAGCGGGAAAAGTTCAGTCGACAAATTTTGAGAGTGTGGAGAAGCGAGTGGGTGGAGTCATTCGTGGAGGTGCTTTGGTCGGTGCATCAGTTGCGAATAATAACGTAAATCGTGATGCCGCTAACCACGATTACACTTCGACTGAAGTCTCTAGTGTAACTAAAGAAATTCAAGGCGACCAATCCATTCATTTTGGGGGTATGATGAAAGACGACATCACAATGATGACACCTCGTCACGAAGAGAATAGACGAACCAGTAGCGACAGGGATACACATAGTCCTAGTACAAAACGTAAGTCTAGTAAACGGCTAGAAGAAAATGTTGTATCGCTAACGTCAACACCTTCACAAAATTCTGAACAAGTCGTCATTCCCGTCACCACCACTCAATCTTCATCCAAACCCTTGGAGAATTACAGTCATGTGGAGGGTGGTGGGAGTGCAGAAAGGGAAGTTGACGCTCCATTTAATCCCATGACATACGGCTCTTCAGAAATCGTCGTTGAGCCGAGAGACGACATTCAACCGTATGGGCAGGATGCGAGCTCCAATGCAGATGTGGGCTATGGACCCGCCATCTTTTTCGCCATCTCTCTCTCATTTTTTGCTAGCATTGGAGTCGTCCTCTTCATCAGACGCTGTGTCAAATGTCCGCCCAGGAGGGAAAGTGTCTTAATTAAGGAACCTCCACCCATTCGCTACTCTGTAATCCCTGATGATCTCTCCTTCCATACTCCAATCGTCTAAAAAACAGAAAATAAGAAAGAAGAAAAAAATTATATACGCGGAACGAATTCATTTTTTTTCTAAAGGGAGAACAAACAACTTTTTTTATTTCTTTAGAGAGTTGATCATGTCAATTTCCGTTTTGTAAGGAGAAGTTTTTCTATGTAAAAAAATGATCGTAAGTTCGGAATATTCATGCAAATTGCATTTAAGCACTAGGGAGTATTATATACAAAAAGTAAAAGTATAAGAGTTGCGAAACAAAAAATTTGTAACATTCACCGTGTAAATAATATAGTGATAAAGGATAAACTAAACTTGTTTAGAGGGAAGTAGATTTTAGGGATAAAAAAAAACTAGTTTTTCGTACGGGAAAAACGAGGCTTGTAAAATGAAAGGAAGCTGCCAAACTTTTTTTCCCGGTTTTTTCTGAAAATTCTTAGATACATATATGTGGGCGTACGAAAGTTTTCAAATATTCCACAGATATTTAGCATGATGTATTTAGCTAAATGTATAAACTCAGTGTAAAAAAATCATGCATATATTATCTACCATCACATTATAATTAAGGAAAAGGGGAGAAAAAGTAAAGTGGGATACTTCATTTGACGGAAGCATGCTAATCTCCTCACTACTGCTCTAGTGTGAGGGATGTGCAAAATGTAACTGTAACATGGAAGGACAACTTTAGGGAGGGAAATATCTCTGGGAAAAGTTGCAAAACTGGGAGGAAACGTGTTAGGTCGAAAGTAAGTGAGACATTTGAGGAAAAAACCATTCATAAATGAGACAAGGAAGTTTTCTCTTTTCCCCCATAAGCCTCCAGGGAAAACCGGTCGACGTAAGGGATCTCAGTATTCACACACTTTTACACATCTACGGCTAAACTAAAGATGGCAAGTTTTTTAGAAGGACAAAGTTTTTTTCTCAAGAAAGTAAGAGAGAAGGGCACAAATGACATTTCAATTTGTATCCCATGTGTACCTACAAGTATTACGGTAGAGAAATCTTATATAACCTAAAACTTAAACTGAAAGTTGGAATGGTTCGGAGGAAAAGTTTAACCTTTTCAATGAAATTCGAGAAATAAGTCAGGAGGGAATGTTTTATTTGACTAGCTTGAAATTTGACATGTGATCCGGAGCAAAGTAAAGAAGAAAAATAGGGATAGCCATTTCCAAGAAAAAAATGTTTATAACTCACTAGAGACGTTAGTAAAGGTAGCTGGAAGTATGATTATGTATGTGTAAACGTACGATTATATAAGGTATTAAGCTTATTAATGCTATTAGCAATGTGACTCCCGTATTTGTAAACTAACAAAATTAAGTCACACTCGTTATATAAATGTATATGGACTAAAATCTGAACTCATATTTTTTCTAAATTAATATTCATAGTATAAGGTAAGAGTTTAGGAGCATTAAAAGTTACGATAATCAAATTTAGAAAGTAGAACTCTAGAGGAAGGTTTCTTTTGTATAGAAGGACAACTTTCTGCGTAGAATTCGAATAATGTGGGATTGAAAAACTCAAATTTACACGAGGAACCGTGCTAATGTCATCGTGGTGACCGGTACAGTGTGTATATTTTAATGGAAATATGATGTTTTCTGTATATAGCCTACGGCAACAATAATACTGGTTTTTGAACCTCTACTACAATTGAATGATGTTCCAAAGCGATGCATCTCTTACCGAAAGCAGTATTAACAAGGATTTCCGTTTCTGTAATATCAATGCAATGCTGAGTCTCATAGATTTATCGTGTATAGCTTTTTTGTTAGTTTTTAAATATTTAAATTTTATTTTGTGCGTTATGTCTTGTGTCTTGTGTTATGTTTGGTTTTCAAATAAACAGTTACGTAAAAATGTATGAAATAAAAATGGTTGATCTCCATAATTATAACATTGCAATTAGATAATATAAACATATGAGTATGTATTTATAACATAGATGTATTGGTGGTAAGTTCATGTAAAATCAATCAATTTAATTACTCGCGGCGACTCTTCACGGTTAAATATGATACAATATTGCATACTGTATACAGCTATACACAAATAAAGCTACAATATAAACTGTACTATATACAATTAGAAAAATTCTGATAACTTATAATACATTCTGTACATGTATGCATGAGAGAGCAAGTGAAAGTTGAATAAAAATTGAAAGAGAACCAACAACAATATTCCGTCTCTTGCTTACACCAGCATACGCTCTCACAAAAAGCTACTTTTCTATTTACACAAGCACTTAGTTATCAGCTAAAAATCCCCCTGGAGAGCCATCCCCACTCCTGGAACGATATGTGATAGTGGCACACTGTGTTCAAGAAGTAATACACCAAGAGGAGAAGCTCATTACACAGAAACACGATCTAGTTACCTACTTTCCTTCGAAAAATAAACACATCATCTCCCCTTCGCCAAGTGTCTCTGCTCCCAGCACCCTGTAAAGAATGGAAAAAGAGGTCGGCAGAGAAAAACCCCCTTTCTTCGATATACACAAACGTAGCACGTGAATATCACACAAAGTAGTAAAGTCCTTTGAACAAGAAGTGCCTCTAATATATATAAAAACTCGATGGAATTTTTGTCCACTTCTCTCATCTGTCCACTACTAATAGGACACAAAACAAGAACAAAGGTTCCAAAAAAAATCTATAGCTTCTTCGAGAATTCCACGAACTGGAAAGTTTCCCTTTTCACTTTTCGGTTCAGTGAACACTCAGAGAAGGTCAGAATGCAAGGGTCATTCGCATTCCTAAAAGGTTTCACTTTTAAGGATTTAATTTGTATCGCTCAAAACCATCCAAAATGTTGTTTCTATTTTCACCAGACGCATAGAATTTCTTTATGGATACTTCCGAGACAAACAACGATCTCACTTACCCCCTATGAGGATCTTGTGTGTTTTAACTCTCTTTGATTTTTGGACTTTTTTTTCAGTACAAATATTTCCAGTGGAAGAGTGTATGTTATACTAAAAGACCTTCATTTACTATGGTATGTTAATGGTATGTTTATGGTTATACTATATGCTGGAATTTCGCGATTGTATATTGTCTTTCAGTTCTCAACCTGATTCTGGAGAGGGTCTTGTTTAGGGGAAAAGTTATCCTTGAACGTAAGTAAGGTAAGGCAGCATCTGTCATGGAAATGCCGAAAGTGTACTTGTTCGAAGGGAAAGAGAGCTAAACACATTGATATTCGTCTCATGTCCTCTTTGGAATGACGTTTCTTGAGGTAATTTTAGTAAGGCACCTCTGTATAGGGTACCTAAAGAGACGAGATGAGGTGCCGACTTTCTTCTTTGCCGCTTGGTTTTATCTGAAGGCGTAGAAGTCGAGCATTAGAAGTACGATATCATATTACAGTTTTTACTTTGTATGTGATAACCTTGTATGTATGTTTCATGTTATTTTTCCCTTTTGACTCGAATTTCCTCAGATCTGGTTTTACTTCTTTATTCTAGCCAAGTCCTTTATTATATAAGGCTCCCAATGATAAAAGCTAGCTAGCGGTGGAGAAGTGTTCCCCTTCTCCGCAGACTAAAAAGCATCACATTGGCAGCCAATGCTGCTCTCCATCTCATGAAATGTATATAACATAAAAATCAGTAAAGGTACACAGGAAAAAAAAAGAAAGTGACAAGAATCTTGTGAAAAAAATCATGTCATAGTCTCTCGTATCTGACAAGGACGTCGAGATAGGATCAAGGGAAAAAGCTCTCCAGATTCGGATGGAGCACTTCTTGAGAGAAAGCGTGGATCTAACAAGTTTTTACTTTTTCTCACTTTCTCCCAGCGTGAGGTACAAGTGCATCCGTAGAGTTTTCGTTTGTTCCCCTCCACCTCTGTATTTAACCGACGTATCAGTACGTTCCATATCTTTCGTGGAAAAGCCAATGCTTAACACATGTAATGCAACTGTATACATACTTTTTTTTCTTTGAAAAGCATCTATAATGCATGGGAACATCACTGCCAAAACCTTTTCCCATCAACATCTGTCCGCGTACGTCGATGGCTTTCCATATTATTAGAGAGAGAAAATGTACACAGAGATTGGACGTTTACTTGGAAAAAAATATACCGTGCAACGAGGAACAAGTCACGGTACAACTTTACGCTTGTATAATATAGGGCTCTGGAGAAAAATTGAGTTTTTGCCGTCTTTGCACACAGGAAACGTACATGATGTAGATCTTTTCTTTCAGGGACAAAGTAGTTCTTACTTGAAAATATATACCAAAGAAAAAGGGTAGATAGAAAACTCACTTCAGTAGTAGTTTTCTATGAATTATGCATACAAGGTGTTGCGACTATATCGTCTAGTAAATACTGATCATTACTGTATGATTATTATTATCCCTCTGTTATCTTCTAAGTGTATGCTTATCCAGCTGCATAAGTTTGTTGAGCTGAGATATACGAGAGTTACTAAGAAGGGATGTCTATGTCTTTGTATTCTTAAGTTCGGTTTCGTATGATGAAGCTCTTACACACATGCATCCGCATACTCTTTAATTCAAGTTCTCGCTTTGATCTGTACTTTCTTGGTTGTCACATTCATCAATAAAAAATTCTTCTCAAATTTCGACTTTTCAAAGACGACAAACTTTGAATGGTTGAAGGGGGAAAAGAATACGAAAATTTTGACAAAAATATGAGGGATGGTGACATACAGGGAATGCGTTCTAAAGCAGATCAAGCATATCATTATCATCATGTCTATTTCATGTCACGTCCACTCTAAACTGATATGTGATAAAATATGCATGCAAAAGCATGCACCTAACAGAATATCATAACTGACAGAGTAAACAACAGTATAGGGGTGACTTTCTCGAAAGTGAAAAAAAAATTCTAGAAATTTTACGCTTGTATGAGTGCATCCAAAGAATCCAAGACATAGATGAAGATGACAAGGCACTCACACTCTGTGAGTGAAAGTGGAGGAAGGGGAAGTGAAGTGACAAATGGGATATTAATCAGACGACATATGTGGTGGTTACACATACCATTATATTGTACCTAATACCAAGCTGCTTTCAGTGTGTAATATGGGCATCATCCTCATCTATTTTTACTTGGAATATGTTTCACGAACCGTGTTAGAGTGACAGTCTACGGATAAAATATTCCTCATTTATTGGGAAATGTAAGTTTTCTCTTCCTCATACAGTTTCATCGAGATACATAAATGTCTCGGTTATATGAATAAGTGAATGCACTTGAGCTCAGCATGCTTGTCATGTCATAATCAAGCAAACATGATATGTTATGCGTGCCCTATCACGTTAAGAGGTTTTTTGTTGAGATGATGATGATGATGGTAGCACGACATGGTTCATTACCGACCATAATAGATAACTTCGTATGTACATCATCCCCTTTCACCGCCGCATATTACCATATCACAGTGCACCATCGTATTAAGTAATATAGGAAGTAATGATGATCATGATACGAAAGCAGAGTCCTTGGAAGGAAACGGAGTAAATATCATTGTGTGATGCTGAGCGTTACAGTATCTTTCATAGTGTCGTATTACATATTGGGAAGGAGAGAAACTCAAGCTCGATCGTCTTAACTTTCACCCTAGCTTGACTCTCACTCTCAACTGCTGTAAGACTACGTTATTACGTAGTTATGAAAAATATCTTGAAAATCCTTCTTGAGAACAAGTCTTTCCGTATCGTCATCAGGTTGAAAATCCCTTATAACTGAAATTCGAGAGGTGAAATTTTCCACAGCTTTTTGAACAGACTAGTTGCGTAAATTGGGGGTGCACGTAGAGGAGAAATCACGTTCTTAAAACTACGAAGGCCTTCACAGACTTTTGTTTAATGATCAAAGTTTGAGTTTCCAACTTTTAATGTAGGAAACGAAGCAAGTGTATCTGGTTACGGATTTTTATTATTATTTTAGAGTCTTTTTTCTTCTTCTTTTCCTTGTGCATGTCACTTTGATCACTGCGAGAATCACTACAACTTTCAACAGTATGGCTTCATGTTGTACATTGATTTGCCTCATTTACATTTTTTAATTTACTCTGCCAAACTCAATCTTCGTTGGACAGGCTGCTTCATTGTAGATTGCTGGTGGAGTTGGAAAACGACTCTAGAAGTTGCGAAGATGGTGTAATCCTCTTAGATAAGCAGAAAAAAGTGGTATAGTAAATAGTGGAACATTGTACGCGGTAATAACAGTTTTCCAGGAATATTACTTGGAACAGGTCATCTTTATCACTCGCTACCTTGCCTTAAGTGCCCCATAAGAAAAAGATTATTTATCACGTACATGATATGCGTAGACTAGACGTTACACGTGCGTGCCCACCCACCCGCATAAAGTGCTCCCACCGCGTTTTTCAATTCTTTGACCTGTCTTTCCACCTCTTTGCTATGACTGTCAACGTGAAGATAAAAAGACATGTGTCCACTTTCCCCCTTGATCCATTACTTTCAGATGATGCGTAAGAATTGTAGTAACAAGCCGTTTTTAGAGCTACTACCACCACCATTTCTCTCCCCCTCCCGGCCATTCATAGATGAAAAAATGGGCTCCATAAAAAAGGGATTATTCTTTTGAATTGCGTATCTCCAACTGCGTCCTTCCCAACAGTCGCTTAGGCTGTCAAAAACAAATGACAAAGTATGACATGTGATACAAAGCCATCTGCGATACTAAAGGGGAAAACATTCCGATTGTCACTGAATGCATGAAAACAGGATGCTGCATACATGAAGCAAACTTGCACATATTTTATTTTAAAAGTACAGCTATGAATATGCAATGATTCACACGATTCAACTGAGGAGATCAAAATTGTGTGCGTTTTAACATTCATAATTCCCTTTAAATGTAATTTTAGTCATATAAGCAATGCAAACAAATACCAGCAATTTGTAGCCAACCAGATTCCACTCGAAGCACTTGATTTATATTTCTGTTCCTAGAAAATCCTCGCCAAGTGAACCAGTCCAATCACTATAAGTTCATTATCCTTACATGTATCAACAAGCTTCCATCCTGTAGTGCGGCTTAGAGTTAGTTAATGTAATGACTTTGAGTGGGGAGAAAATTGAATATATCTCGAAAATACCAACAGAATACTCTACCATATGCGTCGTACTATGTTATGTTATGTTGTAGGGGTCTGTACATCAAACACAACAGAAGCGAACAGAGAATGGACGGATGGTTTCCAGTAATCTCTAACGAGATGAACATTAAGGATTTTCATTTTAATACCTTTCCGCGAAATAATCATACAAAAGCATTTTCCTTTACTTAGTATTTAAATCTCCCCTACTTATATCCTCTCAACTAAATATGCATAGAATATACATAAATTATACGAGTCAACGTACACCTCTTCAAATGCCTGTTGTGCATCCTCCATTTTTTAAATATAATATTTACACAGGAAAAGCGAAAAGATGGTGGAAAACCAATGTTTAAATATATTCACGTTCATATGCATACTTGTCCATGTGTACATCCGGCGTCTGCTTTTCCAGCGTCATCCTAATACTCTTTAATCCCCTTACGCTTACATTTTTTATAATATTTTATGCATATCTAAAAGGTAGACAGGAATAATACTAATGAATGGGGATGTTTCCTTTCCTGCTCCAACTAAACTACGCATCTACGGTAGTCTAAATTTGTGTACAGGGAAAATGGGAAATGAGAAAGTAGAAACACAAAGAAAGTTAAAAAAGAGGCTTAACAGAAATAAGCTGAAGTCAGTCATTCATTGTGTATTACACTTTCCTCATATCCACCTGCCATACACATGCTGCTTCAAATGTATGCAGAAGTAAGTAGATTTCAGTTTTTAGTAGAAAGAAATGAGACCCTGGAATTCATCTAAAATCACCCATCTTGTATTACGTATCACTGGACTGGGGGAAAGTTTCCAGCAAAGAAGTCGATGTATGGCACACGATGAAACCAGCTAGAGGAATGGATGCAGCCAAGAATGTTACCGACCTTTTCTTCTTCCTCTTCTGCAGTCATACCGCGTAGTTTCCGATGTTCTACATTCTTCCTTTGTTGAACATGATTGTGGGTGGCAGTGCGTAGTTGTGAAAAAATATCACCAATGTCTCAAAGCTGTATATAGGAGTACTCAAATAAATACTGTGAGAGCCGCTGTTCTAACAGACGAAGAGCTTAAATAAGTCACAATTTTTTACGTTAAAAGGAAACGCGCGTTGTTTTCCTCTAGAAAAATATAACGAGAAGAGCTTCCAAGCACAAAAAAAAATATGACCAGTGCAATTACGAGACGTAAAAAAGCCATGTCCTTTCTGCTTGATACTCGAGTAAAAAGACAAAGCATAAGAAGTTTTTGTCAAGGAAAACGAGCAAAATACAAGGCTTAGCCATTGTTAATGAACAATCGTGTAATTCACACTCCGCCAGCAAGGCTACTCTTGCGTTTTGCTGCCGTTGCTATTATGGCACCGGTAGTAAAAATACTTTTAGTGTTTCCGTGGTCAGATTAACCAGAACTGTACGTGCTTCTGCAGGGCGCTGGTGCACAGGATGTGCTGCGTGCCGCAGTCTTTTAGGGCTTCTCTATACTGATATTTCATACAGAATCGAATTTATAGATATACAATGAGAAACTATACAGCGCAGAAAGTTTATTCGACTTTCACCATAAGATATTGTTTAGTAGTGAAAATACCATTTATGCACAAGGAGAAAAGTGAAGATTCATATGGTTCTTTAGGTAGGATAAGTCATAGATCCCAATTTCATCACATGCTTTATGCGATACACTCACGCTTGCCTTAACACCTCTCTCCTTGAGTCTCCATTTAATATACATTAGCACTTGGACAACACTTTACAGCTTTCAATATGACGCTTGCATCTTTATCACATCACAATCCATTACTTGATGCCACGTTTTAGTGAAAACTCATAAAAAAGAAATCAACGGGAGACGGTAGAAAGCAATGAAAGCATGGAGACATAAAATGACAGTGTTGATGCGACGCGTTCCATTTACTCCGCTGAAATGCATCCCGTGGAGAATACGGAAGCGATAACTTAATTTCCATTGCTATCATATCCTATGTTTTTGCCAATTAAACTCTTCTATAATCAGTAATCAGCTTTATACGGGTTACAAGTATGCGTTAGAAAAGAACATTGTTGGAATGCATGTGAACTAAAGATTATCTTGATGTGCTCATTTCATGAATGGAATTCCATTATTGGGCATCCTCGAACGATGACTTTCGCTGTGTTT
This sequence comes from Sinodicranocentrus sp. ZH6, assembly GCA_027743935.1. Taxonomy (NCBI): domain Eukaryota; kingdom Metazoa; phylum Arthropoda; class Collembola; order Entomobryomorpha; family Entomobryidae; genus Sinodicranocentrus; species Sinodicranocentrus sp. ZH6. The sequence continues at coordinate 14,247 of JAHZNA010001998.1, forward strand.
GTTAAAAACTATTCTTGACGCGTGTGTGTGTATTTATGTTAGTCGCACTCGCACGAACTACTGTGTACTTGAGAAATTATTTTTGTCCTTGAAATCGATGCTTGTGTTTAATTTACTTCCTGTTTGCTTTCAAACTGACAGGCTCTGGTAGTTTCATTTTGATATGCGCAGCTGAATTTCTACTTTAAGTAGAAATAAAGTTTCAATTTCCAGAAATACATTGCAGGATAGTAAATTTCCATAGGTCAAAACATCCCCGACTGAGTAGAAACGGTAGAACAAAATCGTGGTTAGTCTTTCGCTCATTGAAATATTTAATCACGAATCAAAGCGTCCGGTATATTTACTTTTTTCTTTTTAAATCATAGTCTTTGGAAAACTGGAGATACAAATTATCGCATGTAAAAAGCAAATGATTCATAATAGTTAGTTAACGTTGTATGTCATTAACGAATACATTTTAAAGCAAATTATGAAGTCGTCATTAAAAATTACAAAGTCGAATGCAACGTAAACTTTGCAATGACCGTGGACTAATATTGCTCCCTGGGAACTGGAAATAAAATGACATTCGGCGGCAAGTTCTAATCCTAGCTGCCGACATCTTTGATTGATGTCCAGTAATGGCAAGTGGTGAATGCATATAGGACTGAAATTCAGGCAACTTGGATATTTTTACGTACTTAATTTCTGAATCTAATAAAAGATCTTGAAACACGTTTAGATAATAAGTTAGGCATATGTCGGTGTGTTGCGCGACCAGAAATGTTTATGTACTGCAGACCATTGAATTTTGAACACTTCTAAAGCACGTTAATCAGCTATAAAAAGTAAGGGCTGCTATTCGACATTGGGATCACACGATTTTCATCCGGAACGGCTTGAAAAATTTTGGCAACAGGTCGCTCCTTATTCCCTGGAAATTCTAAAATTGACGCCACGTTCCCGCACCGATAGCAGTAGTTTGGGGCTGACCAAACTGTTACAACTTTATCGTCAAAAAGATACTTGTAACCTGCAAAGCGTAAATATTACAAAACTGTCAGAATCACTAGAATCAGCTCGATTGTATTTGTAACCAGTTATTAGATCTCCCAAATAAGCTGGTTTTTTAGAAAAGCAGCTAGAATTCCAACGTCACAAAATTTCTATTAAACAAAGGAATGTATACATGATGTACAGGAAACATATTTGATTTTAAAAACTTACAGCGGCGATCGTTAAGAGATCGAATATTTCACAGCATGTTTTCCAAGCGTTAGCATTACCATACTTTGTAAGGCATTCGTCTACAAAAGGAATCAAATTACTGGATTGTAAATTTAATTATTCAATAATTGTTTACGTCAAATATTACGTAGAACAAACAGTTTTTCCTTTACTCACCGTAAAAACCGTACACTTGCGTGATTTGTCGCGATTCATGATTACCCCTAAGAAGAATTATACGATCTGGATACCTAGCTTTCAATGTAAGTAACCGTGTAAATGTTTCCAGTGAATAATAACCCCGGTCCACAAAATCTCCTAGAAATATATACTGCGTATTTGGTACTTCCCCACCCTGACGGAATAATTCTTCCAAGTCGTAAAACTAAAGGTGATTTTAAAGAATGTAGGAAATAAAACAGAAATATAATTTAGGTCCCTCTGCTTAACTAAATCCACAATATTTTGAGTAAAAGCAACTAGTAGACCGATAAGCTTCATCCTCACCTGGCCATGAATATCACCACATATAGTTACAGGGCTGGAAACAGGTTGAATGTTAGATTCTTCGATTAAGATTTCTGAGACCATGAAACACAGTTTCTGTAAGTCAAAGTGAAAAATTAGATTCCAGAATTAATCAAAAGATACAAGCTAATTTTAAACTTTAAATGACTGGCAGTTGTGATAATTTTAATTACCTTCAACTGGTTTTCAGTAAGGTACTTGCACTCCTTCACCAGTGAGATCCATTCGTCAAGTTCCGCTTCATTCATTTCTGTCCTGAACAACTGATTAAGGATGTTAAAGTGAAATTTTAAAAATTAATATACCTAAAACCTAATACACACTTGAGAACACCATTGGCAAACACAGTACTGGCTATGTTTACAATGATCTCTAGAAATGCATTTAAATTACAAGAATTTACAAATTCGGATTTACAAACACAAAAATAATCTTTATCCTTAAGGTAGATACTCTAGTCTAGTGTGGATTAAAGTCGCAATTGCCGCGAAGATCTAGATTAGGGTTGATGCCCCTTTTGGGGCAATGGATGTCTTCTCTACAGATACAATTCATCGTGGGTGGCAGTCGAGCTGAGGAATACAATACAACCACAATTTGAGTAGGATCGGATACATCTTCACTACCACATATGATCAATTATCAAAGAGAATCTGCCAATATGGGACGGAACGGAATGACGGAAACCAATTTGTGGAAAGGAGAAAACACGCAATTTGTGTTTCTATTATGTGATATGTGTCGCGATTTAAAATAATTGAAAATTACACCAATAAAAAATGCATAACGTTTTCCTTTATAAATAGGGTTTTGAATTATTTAATACAATACAACCACAATTTGAGTAGGATCGGATACATCTTCACTACCACATATGATCAATTATCAAAGAGAATCTGCCAATATGGGACGGAACGGAAATGACGGAAACCAATTTGTGGAAAGGAGAAAACACGCAATTTGTGTTACTATTATGTGATATGTGTCGCGATTTAAAATAATTGAAAATTACACCAATAAAAAATGCATAACGTTTTCCTTTATAAATAGGTTTTTTGAATTATTTAATTTTGTACAAATAATATATTATCTTAAATAAACTGTGAAACGATTTATGATTTACATCAAGGGACTTGAGCAAACATCAATTTCTGATTCCTTTTCATGTGCATTTTCTTCTGACATTACATCAGAAGATGAATACTCATCACATGCTTTTAAAACAGTCTCTATTCTTTTAAAGTGTGGCTCAAGGTCTTCTATTAACTCGTCAGATTTTTCATACAATAAGAGAAATTGTTTTAGTTTATTATAACTATTTATTTGGTCGGCATCAGTTATCTTTACTTTCGAAGCGCTATGTTGGCTTGCTTTTCCTTTAACATTGGCTGGTCTTGATGGATGATGGATGTCTTCCAGGGACTTATCTGTTAGTCCAGTTGTTTGGTATGGGGAAAGGAATGCTAATTGGGATTGCTGATTCGCAGAAGCTGAAAGGTCTTTGAGAAGATCACTATCCATTAATGACTGCCGACCTTCAAAAAAATAAATATTGATAGGAATAAGGCTTGTTGAGGTTCCAATTATAGAGACCCCTTATATTGTAGCTTTTTAGAGCTTGTATTACTTTTGTTTGGATTACCTTTCTTTTGAATTATAGTCGCCAGTGTGATTATAGGATCGCTATTTGGACATGCTTCAATGTCATCAAGAATTTCCCGTGAAGTGGGCAAACTAGGAAGATTGAGATTAGTGGATTTAGGCTTTTCACGGAATCGCTTTCCAAGGCGTGAAATCAATGACATAATGATGAGTAGAGTTTCTTGGTTCTTTGGAGCTATTCTGTAACCAAATATTTATTAGACAAGTTTTATGTACAATATATCAACCCATTTAAAATTGCAAATCATAAAATTGTAGGTGCAGAGATGCAGACTTTTACCCTTTCCGACCATCACCATAATTTACACAAAAATCAGTCTTTTATGGTTCGGGCATTTTATTGTTTTCTCTCTTTGTAGTATATTTTTCAGTTTAATTAGTGTTGTGTTTACTTTACACTGGGTAGGTAGGATAGACTACAGCTTTAAAAATAAAATGTGTTGCTGACGTCAAAATTAATTTCCTTTGGTTTTCACACAAGTAAATAAACAACACCATTTGCGATTCATGATGGCTATTTTATATTATGTGCCAAGCATGCTTTCCCCACCTCAGCAGGAAAACACTCATACCACAAAATAACCTCGTTGGTATTTTTTAAACATTTTTCGGCTATATCTGCTTTGTATTATATTACACTGAACATATGTAAGGATAAAGAGATACTCATATCGATTCTCCATAAAAAGTTTGCTTTTCGCTCGCTTACTTTAATATTATCAGCATCCGCCGCAGCAAGATTTTTCCAGACGAGATCAGAAAAAACCCTTTATCATTTATCCATCCACATCCAACAGCTGCACCCACTTTCCTCTGCTCTAAATACGCTCCTCTCGCTCTGATGTGCTTTCTCTTCTTTTTCAATCAATTCTCATTTTCCAAATTTCTTCCAACTGTTGGCTTTGTTTGTCTGCCTTGTTGATCACATCATCCGGCCTTGTGCAACCTGCAACTTGTTTACAACCATACGGGCTCTGGAGCGAGAAGCCTTGATGTTCCCTTTTTGTTTTTTTGGAATCTCAAATTAATGCAATTTATAATGAAATGGCCTTGCTTTGTAAGTGACACAATTATGTGATCACCTACGCTTTTCCTTTACTTTCCCTTCGAGAAGCAAGAAGCTGGAGATGGAAAATGTTTAGTTGTATGTATATATTTTTCTTATCTCTTGGAAATTGGAAATGATAGCTTTATTCGTCCACAATGGAAGAAGGGAAGATAAAGGGCATACATTCATTCCTTTAAGTACATGAGATTTTTCTCCTGCAAAACACATGCGACACATATCCAAACATGGAATTTTCTATTCACATGTCATTAATAAATAATACATATATTTCAAATACATGCATACGTTAGCTATATATTATTCCACTCCTCAGGTATAATACCTACGATTATTCTCTAGGGTTATTCGCATCCCTCTATTGTACCTGTTCAGCTAGAAAATCTCTGCGTTGTGAACACATAAGCAATGAATCTGAAGGTTGTTCGTAATGTTGA
>JAHZNA010001999.1:0-52657 GCA_027743935.1 Sinodicranocentrus sp. ZH6
TTGCGGAACGCTCCGCAAATGTACTTTCCGCGCGGAAAACGTCAAGTGGAAATCAGGCTTAAATTCGACGGATTGGAACAATTGGAAAAATAAATGGTATGTTAAAACTTTTACCAAAGCTAATGTTACAGGTTACAGTATGACAAGCAATAAACAAATTTCGAATCGCATACAAAGCAAGTGATGCACAGTTAAAGTATTACCAAGTCCTTGCTTTAAAAGCATTAGGCATAAGACATGACGTGACCTTTTTTTAAAAAAATCCTTTACCAGCGAGGGAATGGTTTGAAGATTATCCACAAACAAGTATGCACGTGTATTATTGACTTCAATGTAGGGTTTTATGAGTCCTCCCTGTGCCCCAGTCGTCATCTATAAACAGGAATGAACAAAGCACATAGCTTGGCATCCTCTCACCGTTCGAAAATATTTCTAGCTTCAGGATTTGATTCACTAGTATAGTGCCATCTAGCCAATTCTGTGGGAAATAGTGTGCTTTTCTGTGTTATTCATTGTATTTTGCACCACAGTGCAGCGTTGTGTTTTCATTTGCCGAGACCATGCACACGTACGTGGATGGACATGCAAACCTGCTTACTTCCGAAATTGTTCATAGAAGTTTCATTTTCGATGTATTTAATATACCTATATACATAGTTGCATTGTATTGTTCTGCATTGATAAATTGTAAGATTTATGATTTATTGCAAATTAGGGTAAGAAATAAGAACACATATGAGCAGCCTCCATCTAACATTAAGTCTTCGGCCACATCATCGAGAGAACAATTCTTTAACATTGCACATTTAATTCTGACATTTCCTGTATATTATTTGAAAGGTCCAGCTATCGAATAGTATCCCTCATTTTTTTAAGAAAGAGCGAACTGCAAAATTGAAACAATGCACGTTAGAAAAATATTAATAATGATATGAGTATTGAGAGGGTTATGTGTTTATTTTAAAGCTCCAGCTATCGATCAGTATCCCTGACCATTTTTAAGAGCGAAATGATAAAATTGAAATAATTCGAATGGATAATATTTCACCAATCAGTATATTATAGTAAGTTAATTTATAAATTCGTAGAGTAATGTTACCCACAGTCAACAGTAGATTAATGTAGATACCATCGTTCCTGCTAAACGTCCTAAGCTTTAAGCTCGGAAGACTCTACAACGGCTCCAAGCTCCAAAAATTCTGCAAGCTTGAGGCTCCGGAAGTTCTACGGTAAGCAACAAACAAACTATATACGTGCTCCAAAAATCGACAACGGTTCAGGCTACGAAATTTGTACATGCTCCAGACTCCGAAATCCGAAAGCTAGAATGATCCTGACCCTGAAAATTCCACAATGGCTCCAAGGATTTAAATTAAAAGTCTATAACTTTAGGTCATGAAATTCTAAAATAGTTCCAGACCTTGAAATTTATATAAACCTACATCCTAAAATTCCACCACTTCGTCCTGAAAAGTCTATATTCTACAGTTTCAAACCTTGAAAATTCTGCAAATTTAAGGCGTGAGATGTCATAGGTTCAACCTTAGAATAATTTACAACTCCAAACATTGATAATTCTGCATAATAAATAAATTACTTTAGGTCTGAATTTGTTTGTTTCAAATTTGTGAAATCATAATCTCACTGGAGAATCAAATTTGTGAAATCATAATCTCACTGGAGAATCAAATTTGTGGGAATAGAGAAACGTGACCATTGTGAGATGATGGAACTAATTGTGATGATCAAATCTAAATGTGTATAATCTAAAAACATTCCATTAAAACCTAATGCTGACGATGCATATCAATATCATACAACGAAAAAGGTCGTCTATTCTATTTTGTTACAGTTGTAAAATCCTTACATCAAATTTGATATAATTATGGGCTGCAGTACAAAATCTTTGTTGCATTGTATCTGTCAAGTAGCAATAATTAAAGAAAATAAATTAATTTTGTCCTTCTTGTCCTCGATCCCATTAAAATGCAAATGAGAGTTCCTTAACTAGTCGAGTAACCTGTTCAAGTAGTAAACTAGAAGGAGAAGGACAAAATATTTTACTTCGTTAGATCGATTGTTTAGTCAAAGTATTCGATGTCCGTAGGTCGTATTAGAACTTCAAGTATGAGCATTCAAATACTGTATTTACTAAGAAAGGAAAGTGAGAGAGAACCTGATTCAGAAAAGGAAATCCTGAGGCTGAGGATGGCAGAACTAGACTTGTATAAAAGTTTACTTCAAAATTCAAAAAAATAACATATTTTTGTCGTCAGTAAATCCGTCTTTATTTATAATCATAGTTCAATTATTTTCATTCGTTGTTTACAATTTTCATTAAATGATTGACATAAATGTAGGTATGCGCCGGTTTAACTAATGCAAGGATGCGTTGTTTCGTAAAGTTTGATTTTAATTATACATTCAATGCATGTATTATTCAATGTACACAAGCTTGTAGCTGTAACTTCAAGATTTGAAATCCAATTTCTATGAAGAAGTTTTAATTTGAAAAATTCTCCATTCTATTATTTTTTGAAAATGTACAAACACTTTCATTTTATTCGTATTTTATTTAAAATAATCCGAAAAAAACATATGCTTTATAGGATTTACATTCTTGAAGTTTCGAATTGTGTGGACTCTTATGTTTATGATATCGACAAATCTTTCTGCTTGAATGTTGTCCATTTGACGCTGTTTTGTTCAAGCATAAAAACTAGAAAACTCGCTCATGTGCAGTAATATGGGATAGTGAAATTTCACTTTAACGAATATGTTTAAACGTAATAATTTATTTTACTTCAATGACATAACCCTTGCCTGCGACTAGGGATTACAATACAAGTTGTAAGAATATACTCGAGAGCTTAAGCTGTTTAGTAAAGTATATATTATACGATTCCTTTTGACATTTCCAAAAAGTTGGATTTAATACTTCATATCTGAGTCGTTTCATTCGGGATGATCCACGATATCGGTGTGTGTCAAACAGGTGGACATGGATACTTGATGATAATATAAGCCATGGCTCTATACCTGAATTTACCTCGCAAGTTAGGATGAGGGCGACAACTTGTTGGAACAACGGCACATTGCAAAATATCTCCTACCGTCGACCATCGAATGTCTTGAAAACGAGTATTCATTTCATTGCTTTTCTTACTGTTTCGGCTAAAACAAGTCATCTTACGTGGGATTAAATGATTTGTGTAATGGTTAAACGAAACTGAGGTTTCTTTTTAAAAAGTACTGCTAGTGTGACACCACATCTTGTTATGTAAGTGAGTGGTAAAATCAGACGCTAATTAACATGCAATCATCTTTTCATACAGCGGAAGAGCAAGGACGAGCTCACGCAATTACATTTTTACCCGATTTTCTCTCTCCAAATATGTACGAATGTGTTGGCATACGAATATACCTGCGTGAGTGTGAGTATGAATATTAGATAGCCCACCATACTCTCAAAGTATTACAAATTTTTAGTTAAGAAAGTCATTTTTGCGTACTAAAGTTTTTAACACGACGGCAAACATGCTGTTTTCGCAGACGGGAACTATAGTGGACAGTCTGAAAGTAGTGTGGTGTATTTTATCCTAGATAAAATAGGATTTCTTTTCTTTACTGGTTAGCTTCTCTGAGAGGGGTCAAGCTTAATGGGTTGAATGAGCAAAAGTTGCTTTAAGGATTTTGATCAGCGATTGCATATCGTATGTAACTTGTAGAGTTTAAGTACTATCATTTTATTCACATCTCTTTTCAAGATTATATAGACATACAATTTCTAGTGGGCATATACGTATTACATGTATAGCCTTTTGACTTGATTCCACTTCTTATAAATATAGTTTAAAAAATGCCAAAGGAATGGTTGGTGCTAGCTTTAAGGCTTTACGTTACGTGCTGAAGGGAAAAGAAAAAAACATGGCATGAATTCGGCTGATGCTGAGGAAGCGACAGCAGATGATGATGAGTATGACGACGGCAATATAGGAACCCACGTGGTTGAATGTTGAATTCGTAGCCTCCATAAGTTCATTCGGTAGTGGGGCTAGAGATATTATACAAAGTGTACTTTTTGCTTAGCTAAGAGTTGAATTCTCCATTTATTCCACACGTATACATACATAACGTCTCTTATTTGATCTGTTGGATATTTCGGAGTACAGAGAGAGAATTCACAAAATATCCTTATCATCAGCACTTACCTACTTTGAGGTTGGTGAACAACGACTTGAGTTAGTTGCATTTTATACGGCTGAGCCAGCTTTCAATTCAATGTTGTTGATGCTGCTCCTGTCGTTCCTTCTCTTGTTACGTGGTTGAGTGGTTGACTGCGTTATGTGAGTTTGATATGAAATGCAGCCAAACCGGACTCTCCACTAGTTATTCTGTTCACTTCTCTCTCTTTCTCGCTTTCTAGCTCTCTGCATGATGATCATTGTAAGTAAAGAAAGAAAAAGAAAAAATGGAGGATTTATGAAGTGGAATAGTTGAATGGACACCTGTTTTAAGCACCCGGTTGGCCGGTTGCTTGCGTTTTGGTCCTTCGTTTTATAATCATCTTCCTCAGGCTGGTTGACTAACTTTCAGGTCTTCTTTTTTCCCTAGCTTGTATACATTCTCATTTTGTGAAACATCAGCACATTGAGATTGAGAATGAGAATTACACATGGGTTCTCAGTTCTCAAATAACTCCTCTACCTTCATCCAAGCATACATGCTTTTACTTATTGTCCGCACTTTTGCCTTTCTAGCAACCAAAACGAGCTAATCTGACTTTGAGCAACTTTTCGAATCAGTTTCGTTTGCATTTGTGAAATGCTAGGCTAGAGCTAATGAAAGAAGTTGGTTAAAAATCATCCCTCATATTTTTTTGTTTTAATGCCCGTACAGTGGTGTGCATGTGTTACGTAGGGTATGTAGACCATGAGGAATGTGTTGTTTCACATAATCTTCGTCTTCATTTTTAAACACTTGTATTCTAACATTAAGACTTTGAAGCTGTTGATGGAATTGGGCTTTGGGATAAAACTAGAGGGAAGATGAGAGAGAGGTACTTCGAGAAATATACATATTTTTTCATACATATGGTGTGTACACGCATTAGAAGTCGACAGATGCACCAGAAAAGATACATATCGTTTCAGTTCAGTCATGGAAAGATCCTCCACTTCCAGCTAAGAATGGTAATTGTGATGGGATGATATGATGGTAGTAGAGTAATAGAGTAACGTCACATCATGGATGCATCCATATACCATCGTCGTCTTCATCATCATCCCATCAGTCCCTGAACCTTGCGACATAAACAGGCAAATAAAGGAAAGAACCAAGTCAAATCAGTGAGTTGACAAAGTTACAAAACCCTCTTGACTACATTTCGATGATGAAAAGGAAAACAAGAAAGACGACAAGGGAGTGCAAAGGAAGAGCAAAAATATAATATGGGAGAAAATATCGATACATCATATACATATATAATACAATTTTTGAGAAAAAAATAACACGATGAGTAAATGGAGCACATTATAATATCCGTTCTTTGATTTTTTTTCTCTTTTATACACAGTGAAACAAATATCACGCAAGCTTGTTTTTATCTGTGAATTCTGATGAGGCAGTCTTTTCATCTCGTTCGCATTGCCCCTTGACCTCATCCATATTGATCTATGTTGCTCAAGAGAGACAGAGAGGGAGAGAGAGTGGTACATATCAATAAATTGAATTAATACAATTCACTACTGTGTGTGTTCCTTTTTTATACAAAGCATTCTGGGAGGTTTATTTGCTCCTTGCTTTCGTCCCATCATCCTGGTGGTGGTTTGACTTATCAATTATCTATAATTTATATATTATGCATATAAATTATGTCCTCAACTGTCGTTCACTGCTTCATTTAACTTTTACGCAGGTCAACCAAGTTTATCTCTATTTTCCTCCTCTATATGCTGTTCTTAACCATATTTTGTGGTGAAATGGCTGTACATCAATCTGGCTGTATATGTTAAGAAGAGCTAATCATACCCAGTCATCAAAATCCAAAGTTGCTTTCTTGCTCTCTGGAGTCTTATCTGTTTTCCCTATTTACCTCTCTCGACATTTCCACTTAAATATTATTATAATGAAATCAGTTTAAATTCACTTCAAATCCAAAAAGCATCTGCATATAAAGTAATCGCTTTCGGACGAATCTCTGCTTAGGGTAGAGCGTCGAAGTCGACATGAAATTATCATCATATCGCTTTATCATCCTGAATACTGATTTGGTATAGGATAATTTATTTATGCAAACATATGTACATTTTATCAATGTACATATTCAATGAGTGGAAGAAGTAGAGTCCTCGAAAGCTCCCTTCAATAAAACTTTGTATTTTCCTGTCCTGTATTTCTCAAATTCAGATTCAGATGTATGTCTTCCTTGATTCTTCAAGTGATTCTTAAATAAAGCTCTCTTGCAACATTTTCAGGGAAATTAAGATCAAACGAGAAAACTGATATGTGAAGTTTAGACATTGCTTTGAAAACCGTAAAATCACTGCGTTGATACTTGTTACAGTTTCAAAATCTACCTTACCTACTTTCAAAAACAGGAGTTTTGCAACAACAGTTGTTGGATGATTACCCAAATCTAAAAAGACGGTTGAGTCGGTATGAGTCAGTGAATATCAGTAATAAGGGGATTGCAAAGCCATGTACAACTACTAGCTCCGATGCGTTTCAATCAGCACAGCGGATATCATTTACCCGTGTGGAATGGCTAAATTTTGTTTCTAGTAAAAATTCAGTGTTTCACTTCAACTGATCCATACGTATACCTAAAAGCTTCCCAATTTTTGCGTGTCCTTCTTAAAATCCTAAGGATTTTTTTCTGATTTCTTAATGGGTCTTCGATTTTTTTTCTTTTTAAAACGCATTTCATTGTTCCTCCCCTTATATCATTTACTTTACGGAATCAGTTTCAATATGAGGCATTATTAAGACTACGATGTTTAAGGTTGAGGGCATTAAATGAAAGCAGGAGATTTTTTCCCCCTTCATATACATATACACCATGGGCAAATAATATATGTAATGAAAAGTAGCAATCTATCTTCTTCTTCAGCTCCACTAACTTCCTTGACTTTTGAGTATCAACATCCCAACCCATCTTGATATTCTGTAGGTTTCCGTTTACCCGTTCCGTTTACACAGCACAACAACTGCATCAAGCAAGAAAGACGACTGTTTGAGAAAGGCATTCATTCGGGAGAGTCCCATCCCATTGTAAAAAGTTTTTTAAGTGGTTGAGAGAGTGTGATGAAAATCAGCAAAGCCAATGACGAAAATAAACGGATTTGAAAAACATGCATTGTACAAGTTCACCAGTGGAAGAAGTGGAGAGAGGAGTGGAGAGAAGTATGCTTCCCAACGATATGCGATGATGATGATACTCGTGCGAAGATTGTAAAAATGCTAGTAGCAGTGATACTAGTAATAATATATTGGTTTTTCTGGTACATGCGATTTCTCTAAAAAAGATAACATGCTGTGCAGTAAAAGTATAAAGAAGTGAGCAGTGTGTATTACAGTTGATTCTCTTAAACCGCCACCACCAACTACACTTTTCCTCTATTTGTGTCTATGTTTCTAGTTTCTATGTGAGTGAGTGTTAAAGGGGTCCAAAAATAGCTGGAATTCCACCATACGAGTGAATTCTCTCTAATTGCTCATACCTATAAGAGTATTCTTTCTGTTTCGCTATCTGCTTCCTTTCTCATTCCCCACTTTTAATGTATATCTAACTCCCTATACCAGTTAATTCGGTCGTTTGCTCATTTTTTTATAATACGACTTACTTCCAAAAGGGCGATATACTGTTTAAAGCTAAGCGCAAGCGGGAGGGCAACCCGCAGCTCCAAAAGCTTAGTTGCCACTTGGGAAAGTGACAAAGGAAAAAAGGATCGGTTTTGCGATTGAAGAAATAGTTTGAACTACAAAAAATGAAACAGAGAAGGAGAAATGTGCTTTGGCTGTAAGCACACGATACATCTTTGCTTTGCCTTAGTCATATGTAGCATTAGTTTCTTAACTGTTGTCTTTCTGCATGCATATTTGTCTCATTATCATCTGCGTGCCAGGAGCAGTTCAATTCCTGGTTGTAGAAGTTTACAATTCACAACCACAGGAAATACTATAGTCGGGATTGAGAATAGCATAAATAGCTTGTGAAAAATACTCTTAACTTTGAAAAGATGCAAGTGCGAGATGTATGATTATGATGATGGTACAGCACAGTCAATAACAATATCGGCATCTTTTCTTCGACTCGCTATCTAAAGCAACTTTTGAATCTGATAGCATTTTTATGTGTAGACGGGATTGAAATTTTCCGCGATGGCTACTATCTTTGGCTGCCACCGTCAGTTTTTATACATAGGATTTACAGAAGTAACTGCTACTGTAAATATTTAAGTACATGCAATAATGATATGAAAGACATGTACGTATATTATTATGTGCTTTTAAGTTAAGTAGCTTTCACGCTGAATTAAGCCATGCTCCGCTTGGCTACTAACTTCTACGGACGGATAGTTAGCGTATAAAAAAATCCTGATACTCTTTTACCAGTCCACTCATTTCGCTCGCTACCCAGCCAAGATTACTAACTGTCCGAGGGAGGAATATGAATGCAAGTTGTAAAATATCTGCTAAGATGTTGAGATTGTGTGACCATGCCATATATATATGTGCTCATTACTAGGGCTCTACTGGCTTACTAGCCTTGTGCTTTGTAAAGGCTATAAGTGAATTTTGGCCTTGTCTATATTCTGCAAGTTAGGAGAACTTTTGACTTATTTTATACGTGCTTTTCTTTAGATGCCACGAATAGTAATGAAATATATACCCTTTTGTGTGAGTGGTCTGCCATGGATGCCTTTTGTTAGCAGTTTACCCTTTTCATGTGTGTCTGCAATATGCTAAATTGTTCATATAAGTAAAAATTAAAGTGAGTACTTATGTTACATATATTGTGGCTCTATCGAGCAACAGCTCTTTGCAACGGCTCCATTATACAAATACAACTGACTTTGAGAATGAGTCAAGTCGAATAAGTTGTAATATATTACATATATTATGACCAACAAACAAGAGAAATAAAAATCCCACCAGCTTTCAGATTCGATTAAAATCGCACAAGAGTTGCTCCTTCAACTTTTATCAAATATCCATCGTAGACTCTGTTTCCGGTGTGTCGAGCCACTATTTCTCTCTCGCTCCTCGTCACAGCTTTATGCACAAACTAGAGAGTTGTACAATAAGTTGCTTGAGTAGTTGTATTATTGCTTAGCTGTACTTGTACAAGTAAGGCTGCTGGTTGAGTTCAGTTTAATAAGGAGAGAGAGTGTGTATGAGTATCTGTTTATATACATTTATATATATTGCATTTCATATTCTAGGAGTAGATGTGCCAGAACCACAAGTAAAATTACGGACGTTGCAAGAATACTGATGATGATAATGCAACATAGTATTGCTATTACAATAATTTGGAAATACGGAATGAATTATGAATTAATTGTGAAAAGGGTTCTTTTCCCCCTGCTTACTTGTGTGCAGCTGCAACTCCGCTACAATCCTTAATGTTGTAATACCAGTGCTGTGTGTATGTAGCACCAACAGAAAAAGATGAATGAATGATCTAATTCTGTGAAAAAAGAGTAATTAATTAAGTACCAAAACCAATAATTTACTTGTGCGATCCATTTTCGTGAGAGGAACGTTAAAGCTGCAAGCTTCCATGGTCGAGTGCCTCCACCAACTCTCAACGTGCAATCGGTAACCAGCCACACGGTGGTAATGATGTGAAATAACTGCCTTTCCTCCTTTTCTGCCTCTTCTTCCATCCTCCTTTCTATCACCATATTGAATTCAATTGAGAAGTTGCTCACTGCCTGTGTACAAATTCGGGCTATCTTAATTTCATCACCAGAGTTGTATCTAGAAAAGATGATAATGAGATGACCCCGATTGGTGTAGATTTGAGGAGTTGGAGGACATCATTACCTGACAGTATTAGAATTACGTGACGTAACTGTCTTATCAATCTAATGCTGCCCGGTAAGATGAACCATCACTCCCTCGGGTTCTCACTCATGTCGAGATTCCTCTAGATGTGAAGTGAAGTTTCTCCTAGCTTAATACAGCAGATTCCTCCATATTGCCACGAGTAAAAGTTGTCAGATGTTTGCAAGGGATTCACTTTTTTAATGAATTACTACGAACGATGGCTTATTGCTTTCTTCGCTTGGGGGGAAATGTGTATTTTGTCTCATGCTCATAACTCCTGTAGCGATCACCCTCGGTGTTTCACCTGGATTGTTGCATAGGTACATGGAACACAGCCAAACAGAGGAAAGTAAATGACCCTGTGAGTGTCATCCTGTCTTAATGTTCGCCGTAGGGATGACGGGGGTGTATAATGTTACACGACGGTAATGTATACCACGTTGACTGACTACCCCGGCCAGGAAAAAGTACTGCTGATGACTGACACGGATAAACTGAATATGGCGAGTGTGTTCACGATGTGCTGCGGGGTGAACAGAGAGTGAGGAGACAGAGCGAGAGCTTCCATGACCATTCCGGTCAAAATCAGGGTACTGACTAAGTTGAAAGAGCAGACTGTGCCAAACTGGTGGTTGGTGTGTGTGGTGGTTCCAACAACGGCGGAGCAAAGTTTTGCTGTATTGCAGCAAAGTGCCAGAGCCAGGCCATGGGGGATCATTAGAAAGGCACACAGAACGGCAGAGAGCCAGAAGCAGCACTGACTGGTAGAAACAGTAAGAAAAGAATTAGTAGAGGATGCTGATCCTCTCGTATGCTATGTTCTTTGCTGATCAGAAAAACTCCCTATATGATATGCATGCACATATGAGAGAGAATTCGTTTTTCATCCATCCAATATCCACGATGTGTGTATTGCTGCTTTGAAGTGAAGTAGGTAAAACAACATTTAAGTATAATACACGTACTTACTTACGTTAGCTTGGAACAAAACGTACATTAGGTAAAGCTGCTTTACCAGTACTCAGCTCTCAATCTTTTTCCTTGGTGGATTATAATATTAGTTTGGTGTGAGCGAGAGCAAAGGGAAATGTAAAGCCGCCCTCTGTATCCAATCCAAGCCAGAGTTGACTTTTAGCTAACTCATTTTTAAAAAGGAGAGAGAAGGCAAACGTAAAAGCTATATTCACTACCAATTCAATATGTAGTACCAGTACCATCACACAAGTATCAGTATCATAATATAATATCATGCAGCCACTTCACAGAGTCAAACTAAAAACTCACCATCTTCTCAACTGATAAGCACCAAGCCCGGCCATTGAGCTCCCATTAGAACCTCATATCATTTCACTTTGTCGTCTTGCTCCCTTGTCAATGATGATAACACTCTCCTGCCTGCCTGCACACACACACAACAATCATTATGTACAGGAGTAAACGCGAGAGTTAGACAGTGTGCGTTGCAAAATAATAGCGGAGCGGCGGCTGTATATCGGTAGCACCAAAAACCTATTACAATCATCACACAACTACAACCACTTGCCCACATGAGGATAAACATCAGACAGGATCATCATCAAATGATGCAGCAAACGAATGAACCAGTACCAAGGAATATTAGGAATAGCGACAGAAACTTCATCAAATTATCATCATCCATCGGCTATGCAAATGTTTATCTACATCTCTCTCTCTCTTGGGCTAACTCAACAACTGCGTTTTTTATATTTCATGTATCAGGATCATTCATACATGATGCATTAAGTAAGACATTGATGGGTAACGCACCCCTCAGCTCACAGTTATTTTATTACCTTAAAAATATGATCGTTGCTTCAATCTGGTATGATTTACTTTCATGGGGTGTGACTTTTGACCTGACCCTTTGAGAAAAGACCTATGTGCTCATAATAACCGTCTGTGTAATATATCTGTAACGAGCTTTTAGCCGAGTACATTCTGGAAAAGTAATTAACTCCTTACGTATTCATTCTTCATTTTGTTTGACAAATGAAGTCGTCTTCATTTAAAAAGACTTTACAGTTCTAAATCCATCATCTTATTCCCAAAAAAGCGGTTATCTTTTTCATATGTGACTTGACTTCTTAGTCAGAGGAATACCAGCAACCAGCCCCGTGCAAGGTTCATGCTGATGATGATGATGATGATGATTATAAAGTTTCATAATATCTCGAGCACATTCACTCCCTCCCACCAGACTAAAATTGTCTCTTTCAACTGACGTATATAGGCGCATAAAATTATCATTAGTACTGGAATATATAAAGGGATCTCATTGATAGGCAATAATAACGGCAATTTTTACCCATGTCGGAATACACATATGCACATGATAGGATTACTAAACATGGAAGAAAAATATGTTCTCTTATGTACATTAACTGCATTAGAGTAAATACCTAATCCCGTATATGATAATTTTCAGAGTTTGCCAAGACCTTTGGATTCATCATCTATCTTTCTCTCCTTTTTTGTAAGATTGCTCAATCAGAGAACATGAGCATGTATGAGTATTGATAAGAAGGGATAAGTGATTTGATTTCTTCTTACCAAAAAAAATATCCCAATTCTCACGTTAGCCAACATAACAAACGTTTTGCCCTTTTCATTTCCAAAAAAAACATGATAAAAATACTAGTGAGGATGGATGAATATGAGCTTAGAGACACTTGAAACATGAGCCTTTCTCAAAACATACATATTTATTCTTTTACACACACCACAATAATGGAATGCAAACTAAAGTAGCAGTAGGGGAAAGAAAAGTGTCATTTGTGAAGATAATATCATTTTCGAACATCCCATCGTACACTATTTTCTTTAATCTCAAACCATAAAGTATTTAAGACTTTGGATGAGTGATGAACAAGGAATTTCCTTCATATATTCTTAATATTTCACATATCCTTTGTACTACTTGGAGTTTTGTTTTTTCAACTCCAATAGTTTGTTTCATGAATACTCCTTTGAGTAGAAACAAGAGCGAATTATCACACGTCAATTTTGTCTCAAGCAAAGAATATTTAGAACAAGAGAAGGGAAATGTTGTCATAAAAATGTACGAGTTTAATCCAGCCACACTACGATTAAAATTGCACACGGGGAAGGGTGATTCGAGTAAAGAAAAAAAACAGGCAAATGAATCACCACTACCTACCACCATCCCCACTACTGGGTAGCCATTAACATCTCATCCTTTTTCACTGTCATGAATATTATTCACAAATAACCATGTATAAACATGTCTTGAAATATGAAGTGAGTCTTCAACTCCATCAAATACATACAACAATTGTGTACTCACACACATAAATAGCTTCGCCACCAATAGAACTGGTCTCAAGAACAAGGAGTTGATTATATTCTAACCTCTCCAAGAAAGCTCTTAGTAGGCAAATTCGGAAGCTCTTAAGAAGGGGCTTGTTTGTGTGCAGGAAAATAAATCCCTGCCGGTCGACTTGCTCTTTTTATTCCAGGTTTTAACGCTCTTACCAAAGCCTGATATCATACCAACCAGTCGGACGGTTAAGTCAGTCAAATCACTCACGATATGAAATAATTTACATGCCGTACAAAATGTATGAATAGGAAATGGAGGCATTTCTTCTCGGTCTAATTCTTAATACAGCTGTATAAATGTGTTTTTTATATGATGGCCATCAATACTACAAATATTTGTCGCTGTTCATCATGCAAACTATGTGGTGCGCGGTGGTGTGCAGCAAGGGATTTTCTACAAGCAAGTCTCCCCTTACATGATGTTGACATGCAAATCAAAATCTTGCTTCGTACCATTCAACGACCATTTTATAAGTTTTGTTTCTTACATTGAGAGTGTTATTGTTGCTTACTGTGATTCCTCTACTAGAAGAGAAATGAGTGCTATAATAAGCAATAACACAATATTGGTAAGCCCTAGTGTGTATTAGAGTTGATATTATGGAAGTGTAGTACAATATGATGATATGGAGATGAAAGAATGAGAGGGAAAAAGAAACAAGTACTAAATAGCATTTTCTTTCCAACTTCTCAGAACGAATTGAGAGTGGTAGAACCGAGTGACGAATAAATTTCTTTGGTAGACTACCCCAAACACACGCAATAAAGGAACCCCAAAAGCAAAAAGTGTTTTATGCATATATGTAAAAGCATATATCTAAAGACGACGACGAGTTACCAAGAGTTTAGTACCAAACTGATAAAACCTGATATGGAGTCAAGTTGGCAGTAAATGAAAATATTATTTCCATGAAAATCAGACTTGTCTTTCTTACAGCTCCAAAGTATTCTGCATAGAGAGAAAAAGAGCTATTAACTTTTTTCTCTTTGTTAGGTACATATTGTGCTTTACTCATATCGGCGCACACATGAAAACTAACATGACAAGGAGAGAATGCCGCGCGAACAAGTCAAAAAATGCTAAAAAAGGAAGCGGATGAATATTATGCAGTTCTAACTTGGAACATATACTGTACAACAACTGCAATTACAAAACGACAACTTCTTATTCCACTCATATACATAACACAAAAACCAACTTAGTAGTCGTGCATTGGCTGGAACAATGCTTTTGAAAAGTGCACAACCCAGAGAAAAAAAACAAAAAGATTATTGTGATGGAAAAGAACAATACATTGGAGATATTAGATGCCAACTTTTACATGGCTTATTGGCTCTTCTTGCTCCCGTTTACAGTATTTGTATGTGTGTTTTGTAATCTGTACAGAAAAATGAAACTTGGCTACACGCAAATATGAAATACTTTCACAAAACACTCTATACATATTATTTTCTAGTTATTACAACTTTTACCAAAAGCACACACACATACACATGAATGTACATAAAAATATTGCGTCGACAAACCGTTAGTCTCGTTGGATAGAATATGTATTTGGGGTGAATTCGTGTTATGCATGGATTATGTGTTGTCCTTACAACTTTCCACAGCCACTGCTTCCCTTTCTCCACATATTCACACGCAAAATAGCTATAACAAGCTATAGGAGTAGAGCAGGGGAAAGCATGAAAATCAAGGTTTCAAGACAAGAATTTTATGACATGGAGAAATCCAAAATGACTTGTATACCAACAACAAAAACAAGCATGCATGCATCATCATCCCTTATGTTTTCTCTCCCTCGTTCCTGTGTGCCTCCCTGCCTGAGTGGATGTGTTTGAGGCAAGTATAACTTTTTAGCTGGAAAAGGAGGCGGTGGAAAACGCCCGGCATGGAAAACAAGCCGTGTCAAGGTGTTATATTATAAAAAAACTAACTTTTTCTCTGGATTATATCAAGAAAAACGCGACCGTTCCTCTGGTCATTCACTTTAGTATTCATGCATGCATATACATACATGTCTATCTCGGCTAGTAAAAGAGATTCTATGATTTTTATATGGATTGTTGCATGGAAAAATATCGAACCGACAAATACACAGGTAGATAATTTTTATACCTGCAGACACACAGTCACTCTGCAGGATAAAAAGAAAAACAGAGCATATGAAATAGAGTCCCAGAGAGTAAACCAGAGAGTATGAGAGACAGAGTGGCCGAAATGGAAATATACTCATAATAATAATACTGGTCTCTCTACGAGAGAAAAGTAAAAGGACTTCATGTGGTTAATCAGAATGTGAATCAGTAAAAACAAACGCAATGCGCTGTTTTCTTTGTTGCATATGTATACACGAACCATTATGACTTTTTGGATTTGAGGATTAATATCAAAAAAACATATGTAGCTTAGCTCACTCACCCACTCAAAAAGAAAAGAGGATAACGGACTGAAAGAGACCACTTATTTCGCTTCTGTTACCAGCTCTCCTCATCACTTTACAGCTACTGTGCCCCAAACCCGCCCGGATCCAATAAGTTTATTAATGTTGAAGTAGGAAAAATGGTAACAAGACATCTTGTGTTATTATTACTTGCTGCTGCAACTGCAACCCACAAAAACGGCTTATAAATTGACATTTTTTACTCCTTTTGCCATTTCAAGACAAAAACCGAAATAGGTATCATCAAGTCATGAGGTCTCTTTGCATATAGTCTTTCTCTCTCTCTGGCTTAACAGCACTACAAAATACTCTCAAAGACTTAAGAAAAAATATCTAATCTGGCTTACCATCATGCATCACCATTCCCATAATCATCATTTCTGAATGATACACAAAATAAAAATTGATACTCACACATGGCAGTACACCACTTGTACCGTAATAAATGTAAGCGGTTGATTATAATAGAAATATAGTAAAATAAAAAAATAAAAGTAATGCCATACCATACATCCTCCTCCACTTTTGCTTGTTGTATGGCTACCGTTTCGTACTCTTTACACTTTTTCCAGCCAGTTGTCATCAGATTTTGATGTGAAATTACAAACTGACGTGTCTACATAGTATCATAATAATAATAAAAATGCCCCTCTATATAACAGGAGAACGGGAGAATGAAAGACAGAGAGAGAGAATAAAAAGACACTTGGACAAGTGTTCCACCATACACACTGCAAAACACACGCCGCGACCAAATGGCCTAATAGGGTACTTTTGCTTGCTAGATTTTAATGAAGGGGAATAATAATGTGATGACTATCATCATCTTCTTATACCCATATTAAGTGTATAGATTGTAAAAATGGGAAGCTGAAAAAAGCACCACTTACAACGAACTAACGAAATACTTTGTTGTAATTTTTTCTCTCCCTCGACTAGACTTTGAGAATGAATGAATGGATGGTGCATGATTTCGGGAAGGTACATTACTTCTCTCTCTCTCTCTTTCCTTGCAATGTGTAACAACAGCTTTCACAACTTCTTAAATGGCTCTATTTTCAGATGCCTATATGATCAGTTACTCCATAAAACTAGAACCTCTTCTCTGTACACACATATATACACTTTAGAAGCTGGTGGTAGCGATGATTGAAGACTGTTATAAAAATAAAAATACAACTATACCAATACGAAAATACGTAGTTCTATAACGCAGCAGAGGTATATTGTGTGTGCGCCGCAAAAGTGGTGAAACGTAACTGGGAAGCCACTCTTATCACTTGAGAACTACTACTATGAATGGTAAACAGATACTGTGTGATACTCACACATCGTTTTGGTGAATACAAAGAAACAAAATAAAAAAATAAAACACATGCGTAAAACAGGATTAAACAAAGGAATCGGAAACTGTGAGACAAGGCGATCTGCGATAGTCTCCCCATCTAACCTTTGTAATTATTTTGCGTAGATTTTTTTTCCTTGTGTATATTTTATCCTCGATTTGATATGTACTACTATGTTGGACGAGAATCTTGAAGTGAGGATGGGGAAAGGAGTAATTCTAAACGAGGGAGAAAAATTAATAAATGTGAGGATTTCGACTGAAAAACTGGTACTAAGAGTGACTACCAGCTTTACACTTTGAGAAACCTTTATACTACTTTTATCAAGGTATTATGGAGTAGTACATGAACTGCAATGAATTTTCATTATTCTTCATGCAGATCATATCTCCTCTGATAGATAATCCTTAGAGTGAAGTTGTAATGTTTCTATACTCCGTTTGCCTTCTGTTCACTTCCAACTTCCCTTTTAGCAGCCAAGAAACTTGTGTAAAAATCAGTTGTTGAAGCGAACCAGTTATACTAACTGAATGTGAGTGTGGAAGCTGGGTAATATAGTTTCGCTAGCTTGTACACAGTTGTACCACACATTTTTCCTTAGCATTAAAACTAGGATAATAATATTATTACTCTCCCTCTGAAACAATGCAATGCAATAAAATGTCTTGCTCTTTCTTTCAGTATTTTTTTTGTCTACGTGCTCATTCTTATCTAACTTGACTCGAGCATTAAAAACACACATGCTTATGTAGTACATATATTTAGTAGGGAAATATGCATATGCAGAAGAATGAAGATAATATTGGATTTACAACATCCTCACTCATTCCCTGTGTTTGTATTATTGTGTTGGGTTTTCATCATTGGTTGAGCCAAGGCAAGATATAAAGAAAATACCCGACGTCCTCTCAGACCGTGATGGATGGATGCATGTAAATTCTGTGCTGGTGAATACCGAATACGTATTTTTCTAACAGGCATAGCTTCGTACTTGAGTACATATAGTATTGTTCTTGTCTCAAATGCACATTCTCTCGCATTATGCGAACAGAAAGAGATGCTACGTATGCTGACTTTTGGTGTCATAGTTCTTTGTTTCGCATTTTTACAAGGCCCGATAATATATCACTTACGAAGATCCACAATCATGGTATGACTGCCGCTGAAAGATAAGGAGAGAAAGAAGTGAAAGAATGTTGGTTTCTACGTCCCCTTGCATTTCCACACAACTCGTTGAAATTTGTAACATCAACTGCTTTAATGGGATTCAACGTGTATGGCAAAATACACATATAGAAAGATACGGTTCGGAGCGCGGTGGGCGCGTAAAAAATGGATACGTTATGTACTCTTGTGTGCTTGCACAACCGATATAACCTTATGACAATTTAACTGTTGTGGAGGGAAAGGATTCAGGAGTAGGAGCGTTTATAGCTCAAGCTCGTTTCCCAATTAGCTAGTGGTGGGGATGATGATGAAAATGATGCTACCATATCTCTTTACTACTGCGATTAACCATTTACCACCACCACCAACCTACCGAATGCAAGTCTTGATGATCATCACCAGAGGATGCGTATAGGGTTAGCAAATTGAAAAATATAACATGTTCCACAATCATAAACCACAAATGTATCGGGTAGGGAAAATCATAACAAGTGTATACTGCAGCGGTGGTAACAATAGTAAACAAATGAACAACGTTAACCGTAAATGAACCTGCCTAACAACTTATTGTGCAGTACACACCACCAACCAGGGACCTAAACCACAGCATGCAGAAGGAGAGTGAAGTGATGATGCGTTTTTTATCAGCTTCGCTTTTTCCCCACTATCATCATCAGCATTAACGTACTTACTCTTTGAACTTAACTTTATTGTTAACTAATACCGTATATTATATACCCGCCTTGAACCTCCTCCATCCCGCCCTGTACCCCGTGCCACCTATTACACAGTGTAAGTAAAAAAATGAGCCCATTTTTCCTTCAAACGAGTAACACATTTAATTTTCGCATGAAACTTACACAAAAACCAGTATATGGATGAGGACAGATGAACGACGCATTGTGATTCAGTTTAAAATAAAGTTTACAAAATATTTGACTCCTTCTCAAAGTCCTTCTCCTTCTGCAAGTCGCCACTCGCCGTCTCGGTAATTTTTTTGCCATAAGTATAATACATGCTTAACCACAATAAAAAAACATACGCTCTCAACAAACTGCTCTTACACACCACCAAACATTTATGCACAAATAATGCAAGGAGACAAGGCGTAAATAGAGGCAAACACAAGGGAAAAAAACTTAGCGAAACCAAAGCAAAGACATGGTTGGTCCATACACACACGACTACTATATAATCTGCCGTTTATTGTGCTATGCTAAACTTGATATAACTTCTAGTCACGCAAGATTCCACTTCGTTTTCAATATATGCAATAATACGGAGAGAAACCTAAATCAACTCCTTGAGCCGGCTCTTTCAGTCCACATGCAGTTTATACATGCTATACAGTTTAACTTACGGGCAGAATGCTGGGAATACGCATTAGCCTGTAGGGCATGCAAGGCATGCAAGCAAGATCCCTTCAGCTATACTTATGACTTTTATAAACTTATAAAGTTTGACTGGCGATATTTTCAATTCTCTCCGGTCCCTCTTTCCGACTAATAGTTAGGTAAGTGTAAAGGCAGTCAGGTTTTCTCTCTCGATGCAGTCTGGAATTCAAATGAATTGAGTATAAAGTTCAAAAACATGACTTTGTTAGTTTCATATCAGTTTTCTCCCTTTCTACCAACCTGGCATGGTCATATTTACAAGAATGGTCCGTGAAATGCACATAATTACTCTGGCAAAATATACAGTTGAAACATTAACACAAGAATTATTACGTCGATCAAATTTCCATCAAGATCCCGTCCTCTTATACGGCTTGCTGGTCACTTCCTACATGGGTACAGGTTTTTCTCCTTTTCCATTCCCCACATTACCCGTTATTATGACTCAGCGTGTAAATTCATAAAACGCGTTGGAGATTTTTTTTACGTGACACGTCCATCGAATACCATTATCAAAAGCTAACAAGTTCCCCACCAGCAGTCTGCCCATTATTACCAAACATGGCTACTGATTTTGCAATAGCGGAAAAGCTTTTCCTTTTTACTGGGTAGAAGCAACTCAAGCACAAACATTCTGCTCCACAAAATCTATGTAAAAGGACGCGCGTGCATGAGAAGAAAAATAAGAAAGCACGTAGAAATAATATGCATTAATCGACAAACATGCACCTTCACTCTGAGAGAAAGTTGCTCGGATTTACATATAAATGCCTTGAAACCGTCTATGCATCGAATTAGAAAGAGGAAGTCGAGTTTTTAATTATGAGGGAGAATGAAATGCCACATTCATCAAAATGTATAAAAGGAACAAGCTTAACAGCTACTGCACATAAGCACACTACATCATCAAGAAAACGATAATCCTGATTTTAACAGAATTATAAAAAACGATTTTTTCCTTCTAACCAACTCTGTTTTGTTTCATAGCTCCCCTCTAACAGTCTCATATTCTCGCCGGATTAAGAGGGTCTTTACCTTTGGTTCATTGTCCAATAGTTAAACAAAGAAATTAAATTATGCAATTCGCTTCTCTCATTGTATTTCTTTCTGGTTAGTTAGGTCAACTATGAGTCTCAAAGGGGTTTTCATTTTTCGCTTCTTAATTCTTAACCTGCCACAGCACACAACCAACCTCGAATATATTGCTTACTGCAATGCACTATGTATTATTGCGATTGCAAATGAACATAATACTTATTCATAGTCACTGAATAACTGGTGTATACAGAAGAAATGTGAATATTGTGAATTAAAAACTCGGAGGGGAAGAAAAACACACACACACACACAATGAATAAAAAATGCGAAAAACCAGAATGAATTTTCTTATCAAAGCAATAAAACACTAGGAAATGCTATGGGTGTGACCATAAGTTTTGTTTTATTTTCTTCGTTTGATGCTCCTGCTCGTGCTCATTAAACTGTTTTGGCACTGCACTACAACTAGCAATCTGCAAATAAGCAACTTGTCTGACAAGAAAAAAAGGAGGAAAATGCATGCATAACATGAGAAATCAGAATGTGAGTTATATTATTGTTTCTTTCTTTCCACCGATAACAAACAACCGCAAGTAACATACATATCGAATTGAGTTGACTCGACAGTATCATTTTTTAAAGGCACGACGGACGACGGTGAAGCTAGTAAGTATAATCCCGTTCTGTTTGTCTGTCTGTATCACTGCCATTACCATACCACACGTGCCAAATATGCTCAAGACAATTTCGTTAATAAAAATTATGATTAAATATTTTATAATCGTATTACTCTGCATTTGTTTTAATTGTTACCATACTGTTGACTGGTGGCAATCCTCCTGCATGACGTATTTCAGGTCACACACCAAACACACATTAAAACCACCCGCACCCTTCTAACATGTTGCCACTTGCTATAATCAGTATTCTCCATCAGCTCGATAAAAAGTTGATACCACTCAACACCAGCACAATGTATAGCTTAATGTTAGTTTGGGACATTAAACTCCTTTTTTTATTGTGTTACGCAACCTCGAAAAAAGAATGTGAACGAATGTTTTATTAAGAAGCTTTCATACTCATTGAAAAAAACACACACAATCTGATCCACATTCAATTTAACATTTTATACAATTGCCAGGCGCACATATTTATTTCACATTTATGACCAGCAAAATGAGTCATCATTCATACCTAATCATCTCTGTCAACTAGTTACATCTGCTTTCGAACCGTATCCTGACCTCATGTGTGTGTCGTCTGGTCAGTGAACAAAAGCTGGATTTCCCGTTTTTCAGTTGCCCCAATCCACGACCTCGATAATAGTAAAATCCTTTGACTGCTGACAATTTTCAATTGTTCAACGTTCGAAGTGATTCGAAAGTAGTGTTTTCAACTTGATTGGCGTCATCGGGCTAAACTGACAATTATGCCTAGTGGGGAGTCACTCTAAAGCAACAATGAAAATGAAACCTTCAATCAAGTTCTAACTAGGGTTCCCTCCCTCCCATCTCCTCAGTCTGCACCTCCACCTGCTTGTTACACAAACTGCATTATGTACCTCCACATTCTCTAACTAATTGTAACTGCACGATTTTCAGCTCGAAAGGAAAAATAGCAACTTTTAAACTTGCTTTACTAGTGATGATAAACCTTTTAATCATTAAAAGGTTCGAGTCGAAACAATAATCGTTACGCCGGGTTAGTTTTCACTTGTTCGTTTTAATATCATCAAAATGTCGTACTACAAGAGAATGATGAAAAACACGAACACTATTTTTTTCCATTATAACGTACTAACCATTTGGTACCTGCCTCTGACAACTAAAACGTCAGTCAAGTCAGCGTGCCATTTTCGTACCAGTCATGTCCTTTAGTTGTGTATTATTGTTATCTCAAGTTTTTTATCAATAATTACCACGTTCATTTACTATTTTTCTTTTTTCGTTCGGTAGAATCGCCTGAATTTCTACTCGCATTGTACCCGAAACATTTTTTTTGTTCATTTTGAATTGTTCAAAACTCCGGTTAGACCAGATGATCAAGTTATTGAAGTGTTTATGTCGACAAGTCGCTGCCTCAGTGGCGACAGTGTGCCACACTTATTTCATTTCATTTAAATCGAAAGAAGTGAAAAAAGGTTGGTCATTTTTATATTATGCATATGATTAAGCACAGCAAAGGGAATTGTTGAGGATCGTTGACTTGTAGTTTGAATATTGATTAATGTCATTAACGTTTTAATCCAACTTTCTGGTTGACCTGCATTTAATTTAGGTTTAAGAACGCTTAGGTGAAGTTAGCTAGAGTTTCAAGTTTTGAGAGGGATATGCAAGTGGTGTAATGAAGGTTATAAATAATATCCATGTTTTGCTACTTTGCTTTTTGATCAAGGTCATAAAAATGTCGAAAATAATTTTCAGTTGAACAATGCTGGATCTAGTTGTTTGTACAAGGTAATAAATCGCGCAAGTTAATTGTTTATTTATCCTCTTATTTTTACATATGAATAGACGAGTTTAATGAAGACAATGGATGCGTTTTCCTTGGATTGCGTGTGTGGTAAAAGAAAGTAAATACATAATATTTGTAAGTAATGATGTTTTGGAGTGAATCCGTTATTGTTGTTTTTTTCAAGATAAATAGAAAGAACGACAGGTTTCAGACACAAATATATGATCATGTCGTTCCAGCAACTGGATATCTTTCTCCAGCTTCTTTAAATCTTCCTCTAATTGAGATTTCTTCAGCGTTTTCCCCATTGTATCAATAAGAAGTGACATGCTTTGGTACTCTTGAAACTTCTCTTCCCAATTCTTTTTAAGTCCACAAACAAGAGCTTGGTGCTCGGTAGGATCTAAATGTCGGATTTGGTTTTGGATATCACGCTCCTTGAATTTCATGTCGTACTTTGCTTGCAGATCGTCTCTCCTCAGTTCCTCTTTGATTTCATGTACGTAATCTGGCACGCAACCGAATGTCTCTTTGTAGACATACTTTCGCGGATAACCGGACTCACACCACGTTTTTACGTGTCCCTTCGGATCGTCCACTAACCGGAGAGCTGGTTTTTTTGCAGGCATTCTTAGCGCTTTGACTATATTCGTATGAATATAATTTTTGCAACCTCTGGGAATTAGCTCGAAGCCAACGCAAGGGCTGGGGACAGGAGGTTTCATGATGTTGCAGCAAATTCTTGGAACTCTGCACTTTGGAACACAGCAAACCATCGGTGGACAACAAGGATCGCAAGGATCTTCTGTCCCAACATCAGCCTCAATTGAGCAGTCGTTATTTGGTTCTGTATCACCACAAGGATCACACGGAGTTGGACATAGTGGATTGCACAGTTTTACTCTTGGAACTATTATTGAATTCAAGCTTTAATTTTGACATACATTAATTCAACTCATCAAACCATATCTACAAATATAACTTCATTACTACCTGCTGGCGGCTTAATGGTAATAGGTGCTCGGGAATTCTTCTTGAGGTAGTTCTGCGGTGGGCAGAGACAAACTTTAGGAATACCCATGGTTTTAAAACATCCTGTTTTATTGTATGCCGCCTGTTGCCTCACCATACACGAATATCTTGACTGGTAGCTAGAAAAATTACTCTTTTATTCATAACATATATTTGCTTAATATAATTAAATTTTCATGCTCAAAATAAATCATTAACATTGGTGGACCACGAGCTCTGTCATCAACCGTTGTTTGCAGTAGGTTGTAAACACATTCCTCATTCGGTGGTCGGTTCAGGAACGTAAACATTTTTGCAGCTTATTCCAATCAATGCAATGTTTTATCTCAATCTCACCACTAATGAAAAAAATCAAAGAAATCAGTCCCAATCACCCCCATTATAAAGAAAGTATGTGCTTTTTAAGGACGATAAGCTTATTATGCGTAAACTAGCTAATCAGTGTTAATTTCCTGCTAAAAATTAAGTGTCACTCATTTCTGATAAATTTATCATTCCATACCTTTACAACTATAAAAAATGAAGTAGTTATTATATAATTTATTGCTCACTGTATTCAAGGTGAGTGCACTACTATCTGTAACTGTACTTGTAACTGATATGATAACAGTTTTTTATCTCTGAATATAAAAATCAGACTGAAAGAAATACACTATACTATATGGTCTGACTCATGACATTAAGATATCCTTGAATGTGTGCATGTGACTAAACCAATTTAACCCTTTCTTTGTCAAGCGCTCAAACGCTGATTGTCGCTGATGCACTGAACGTTTCCTTTACGTCACATGATATTCTCAAAACTGAACAAAGTGTTTAGAAAAGCGATGCTACTGCTCCTCAACGAAGTAAATAAACACTAGCAGCTCCGTCAAACTTCCTTAATCCTTAAATCTATCAAGTTGATTGAAAACAGGTTAGATGACGCTGTAGTGGTTTCTTCGTAAGGTTTGTGTTGAGTTAAACTGCATGAAATAGTAATCATATCATTATGCCAGGTACCCTTTGTTTTCAGACCTGCTTCATGCATGCACAAAGGTAGTTTTGATTTTTTATGCATCTTATCAACTCCCAACTTACTCTTTTTTACTAACTCAACATGGCACTTAAGTTCGTGCTAAGGTGTTTCTCGGAATCAACTGTTTTCCCCCTCTCTGCTGCGTACATCATTAACCACCACAAAAAAGCCCTCAAAGTCACGAGTTATGTCAGTTTAATACCTTTTCTTGTGGATGTACTTGTCCTTGCCCCAAGGCTTTATCCACACTGGAAGCACAACAGCACAAGTGAAGACTAGACTTCTGTAGAAGGCAGGGCAGGAAGAATAACAAAACTGAAATGGTATTAGAACGTCGTTAGAAAGAGTACAACTTGTGTGTAGACGAAGTGAGAACAAAATTCTCCATTTCATCATTTTTTATTACGTGTTCTGCTTGTCTCATGAATTTTATGGAGATTCCTTATACCTCAAGTAACCATGGGTCTAAGATTACTTTCTTACATGATGACTTGACTGAACCAGCCTCAAGGTCTTCTGCTACTGGAAGATTGTAGTGGTGTGGTGTGTGTGCCCTTAAAATTACTATCCATGCATGGTTCCATCATCCCTTGTTCCAGTACCTTTTTCTTCCTGAAAGGTCATTATCAGTTTTCTAGATCAATTCCTGAACTTACTAATTTCCCTCGTTTTCTCGCATCGTAGTCGTATTGTTAGTGTTCTGAATTATTTAAAGGAGAGTCTGACGACAGAGGTTAATCACATGATGCTAGTTGCAAACTAATATTTAGACAAATTTCAAAGCTGTGTAAGTTTTACCGTTTCCTGTTGGTACAATAAGAAATGAAAAATGTATGAACTGAACCTTATGTAGACAGAAACTCTGGAGACTCGTTGTCAGAAGAATTGTGGGTTTGAATTGAAATGGATGAACAAGAATGGAATGGTAATGTGCCGCAATTATGAAAGGAAGTAAAGTCCTTAATTTATGCGAAATGTTAATATTCCACCCAAACCTCAAATTCGTATGTGCATTTTTAAATATGTGTTTACATTGGTATAGCCGACAAGGCAAATATTTACTTTTAAGCTGCCACAGTTTTGTCAGATCAAGTCACATACAAACCATTACTGTTGTATGCACACGCAGAGTAAGATTTAGTAAATCCTTCTCGGCCTAGAAAAAGAGGAAATCACTTTTGGAATTACTAACTGTAAGAAAAGATTTTAGTTTCAACATCAGTATAGTCATCATGATACACAAAAAGTTTTTTACACACACATCAAAATCGTTTCATGGCATGCCTCATTCCGTCCCACTTCATTACACTTTTTATAGTCCTTTCTATTCTTACGCAACTCAGTCATCCGTAAAACTATGCAAATGGAAGAGAAGATCAACATCGTCATCATCATCGCGAGCCCAGGCACTCAGTTTCTTTCTTATGCTAATGTGCAGTCAAACCCAATCTCCACAACTTCAATCATCAGTCAATCAATTACATTGTGTGTGAAACGCAGTAGTACGTCTTCTACCAATGCCCAAAAATCCTTTGGAGTCTGTCGGGGAGCGAAGGAAGAAAAAAAACTAATCTCCAGCAACTATTTATTTACTTGGTTGGATCTCATCCTGGGAAAATTCATTTTCTTTAATATCCTTCCCTAGCTTTTTTCCTCAGTGAGAAGAAGATTTATTAAGAAATGTCTTCCAGTAAGAAAAAGTTGTTTTTATATCCACAATGTCCTTTTCTCTGTCATGAATCTCAGCCGAATATACGCACATTCCCGTCTAACTCAAGAAATAACAATGTCAAAGTGGATCTTGTGTATTAAAAGGAATATTATATTTTTGGTCGTTTATTCATAGATGAATACGCATCCTGCTAAAGACTCTCAAAGCACCATTTCTCAGCAGCAACATTACTTTTTATAAAAGACATATAAAACGACATGATTGGTTGTGTGAAGCATGTATGAAAATGCGTTTTATTTTCTTGTTCATCACGATCTCATGAAAGAATGCTGCATACAAAATAAATGATGATAGTAGAGCCGGGCCAAGTTACCTTGTTAGCTTTGCCCAAAGCTATACGGCGAAATCCTCCTCGTCATTTTACCGTCCTCATCATCATCATCCACACAAGAGCCACAAAACTCTCATCTTTTTCTATCCATTATAGCAGCGTGTGTACACAAGAAGCAATGTTCTGAGAAAGGGACTTTTTTGTCATGTTCGTGTTGTTATTATAATTTTTAAGACTGTACACGATACCATCTCTCATATCATAGCCTCAACCCAAGTTTACTTTTTTGGCTTGACCAGCCGAGCCATCAAGACTAGCTGTGAATGTAACCAACATCCTAGCGCTTTATTATGACTATCAAAAAATGATCATCAAAGACTTGTGAGCATCAAAAACGCTTGTTCGAGCCGGGCCAGGTAAGAGTGTAAGTTTTTGGTTGGAATATGACAAAAAACTGGGATGCTCACGAGGAATCATTCTAACCAAAAAGCTTTTACTCATCTCTTTCTTGTGGACGTATGTAGATAAACGAAACTTTAAATTACGGCATACTGAACCAGGCTGACCATGGCTACTTTTTCTCTGACAATTTACGGTGCGCTGTGAAAGGAAAAAAATATTCTAACCTTTTTCCTTGTATCTTTGACGAAGACGAGAAGGCCATATCAGGCAACATCACACCTTAACTCACGGTTCTCAATTGAGCACTCGCATTGGCAGGTAGGCTGGTTAAGGCTTCGTCATGCAATCCCATCCATATACAATTCCATTTAGAATTCAAACAGCGTCAACTTTTTTCTCTCTGAGAAAACTCAACTTTTAGTGTGAGAATGTTAGCAAAGCTTGCTACTAACTACTTCTACGACGACGATGTGAGCAAACATCAATATACGCACAGCTTTAAGCTATGAGGAGGCTGTAAAAGCGCTTACTGCATTTTCATCCTTCATCGAGAGCCGAGACTCGGTTATACAAACACTTTTGTCGAAACAGAGATTTTAAACTTGGAGCAAGCCGTAATGTAAGAGTGCGTTGTGTATCAAGTGAGCCTGGGAAGAGCAGCCAAAAAGACTTTTCATTCCGTACGTTTTATCATAAGAGATAGCTTGTTTTACGTGTATTGTTGAACCTTTCATAATTCTACCTGTTGAATAGCTCGTATATCGCATCTCAAATCGCATCACAACTCATCGATACCTTTGGGCCAACTTCAAATCTCACTTGCTTTAGCATTCCATGAGTAGCAGTAAAGTTTAGCAGTAAATAGTAAATCTCTTTAAACCAAAAAATCTCTACAGAGGCAATACCAATACCATTGTTAGTTGAGAGGAGGACCACGATACATGTGCTATTGTGGTATTTGTGTTCAAATGTGGTAAGCTATTGCAGAGCAGTGGGGTATAAGGCATATATGCATTTATTGTATTGTTGTTGTTATTGTTAGCTAACTTCTATCGTTGCTCTTGATGCTACCACTTGCACAGCCTCTTTTTTACTCCATATACGGATGGAGAGCGTAGAGATTGAAAGACTATATTGCTATAACTCACAACACAGCTCGTGTATGATCATCATGAGAGATTTTGATTGTAAATAGATTTTTCGCTGACCACTACTACTCCATCAGTGGAGAGTGGAGTAGAGAATTTTTATGCCTGCTCGTTTGGTTTTTGACTATATCAAACAGATTAGGAACACCATAAGAGAATACGTTTTCATCAGTTATCCCCACATTTACTCGTGACTGCATTGTTACTTGCGGCTACCCATATTTGCTCCTGTCTGTGCTTAGTGCGTCGTACAATTTACA
Organism: Sinodicranocentrus sp. ZH6; assembly: GCA_027743935.1. Lineage (NCBI taxonomy): Eukaryota > Metazoa > Arthropoda > Collembola > Entomobryomorpha > Entomobryidae > Sinodicranocentrus > Sinodicranocentrus sp. ZH6. The sequence continues at coordinate 29,123 of JAHZNA010001999.1, forward strand.
CCAGACAATCTCGACAACAAGCTGAAACAATTTTACTCAATAGTGCATACCTTTGTTGGTGCTTCATGGAGATGTAGGGAAGGCTTGTATGGGAATCTGGAAGATATACATTTTTCTCTTTGCCAAGAAAGAATGTGAGTTGAGTGCTAACTGGTTTTTGTACACTTGTCCGATTCATACATTGCTCATGTTGAGTCTGAATCCAGCAGTGAGGGTTCTTTGGTGTCAAGTAATTATGTAAACAACATGTTAGCCAGAGTTGATTCTGGTCCAATTCCCACTTTGTCTGTTAGATTGTGGCCAAGTTCAAGAATAGAATGAGAATCAGTGACGGTGCGATATTTGAAAAATATGCATCAAAAGATAATATTACATAAGGTGAAAATTACAAAAGAAAAAGTGTTCATCATGGAATATCTCAAGAAGTAACAGAGCTTTTGCAATTTTGCAACTCAAAACGCATGGAAAAGTGAGTGTTTTATTGTGTCTGTGTGAAAGGAAAAAACCGAAGCGGATGTTAAATTTAGAGGAGAAATATACAATTTCTTCTTCTCATGCAGAAACTTTTTTCCCACGGAGCTCCTTTGCCAATCTGTAAGTTCTCATAATTACGTGCGTGCGCACACCTCTTCCCTCAAATACTTCTGTTTTGTCATTGTCTGTACAAAATTGACTCCAAATTGGGCGGCAATGGAAAAAATGGACGTGTACGTGAGCATTTGCTAAAAGGCAGTTGAACTGTGCTCTAGCGTAAACCGTTATTTAAGAGAGAGTGAACACATATTTTTTGATAATTAATAAAGTACCGTAGGTGTATAAAATGAAGAGATGGACTCTAGCGATAAAACTAGATTTTAGCATGCATATGCATATCATATTATGTCAACATCACCATCTGGCAAGCTACTCCAAAAAAGGTGTAACTCTATATGATTTTCACAATATTACTGTACTTTTTGCACAGATTTCCATTCAATTACAGCAAAATCTCTTAAAACATCATCATATCAGCTGAAATATTTTTCTATCTAGCTATCTATTAAACTCAAATAGGGGTGCGCACACATGCTACACAGTGGCAAAAAGGTTGAAAGACTAGTAGTAAAGTAACTGCTTTTAAAATAAAATGTACCTTGAAGGAATATTATTAGGGGAAAAGTTTTTTTTCTGCGTTTTTCATGAATTAATTTTTTCTCCTTTTTAAGCCCCATGCTCTGGTGTTTATATGAGGATTATATTTTTCGCTATAATGCATGGTCTCACAGTTTTTTAGATTCAGAGCGAATTTACAATGAGTGTGTAGTAGACCCATATTATTAGTCGTATGAAATGACAGCCATTAAACCTTGTAGTATCAACTTCCACTTTTGAACCAGTTGTTGCAATACCTGTATTACTTGTGTGCAGAGGTAATAATAGTGAGTGAGAGAGAGAGAGAGAAACATGCAAACATATGATATCTGACATTGTGATCTCACTTCTGGGAGCTTGCAAGTTGCAAGGCTTAAGTAAAAATCTGTCCTATAGGCAATGGCAATAAAAACTATGAGGAAAATACATCCTACAAGAGAGATTAGCAATATATATGAAATGTTTCTCTACTCTACCAGAAATAATGTGCATTGATGGATTTGTGATGTGATGTGGTATTAAGGGTACACATGGCGTGTGGTGGTTATACGGTTGTTTTTTTCTTCAATATTGCGTTTTCTCTACTCTAGCCTCCTCTTCTCCTGTTGCAGTTTTAAAACTGAAAAATGTATGAACGCATTTAATAAGATATTTTCATTTCGTGTGTGTTTTTCAGTGTGTGAGTATCAAGTTAGATTTTTTTCATAGAGGACAAGTTATGGATAAGAGAAAACTCGTAGTAAACTTGGTAAAGTAATGCAGAGCAATAATTTTCCTTATTATAAGCACCAACAGAGTTTTTGTACATTTTTTTTCATAGGAATGAACAACAACATCCTCACATGAGCTCGATTTGTGAGAACGATAAAATGCAAAAATATAATCGTCATCATCACAAACCACCACACCATACCACCATCTCTCTCTCTGTAATCAAATGTGTATGTGTGTGGACGAAAGTGGGAAAAGAATTGACGCAAGAAGAATTGTACGCTTGAAAGCAGTGATGCGTTAATCATAAATGTTAGGCTTTATTCCTATTTTTCTGCACAATGTGTATCATCCTCCTCATCCCTTCGAAAACTGCATTGCACCCGGAAATGGAACTTAATTATTACTCCGTTTGACATATGGACTGGTACTAAATAGAGAGGAACGGGGGATCGCGAGCGGATGTGGAAATATTATGCGGCATCAGATGCCTGCCGACTACTGATCATGATGATGATGGCACGATCATGATGAAAAGGATGGTTTAGATAATAGGGATGGGAAAAAACGAGGTCCACGCTATATTCGCACAATATGCGTCAACTTTGCAAAGCTCACCTTGTCCTGCTGCTTATACACCGTGTGTTTTTAGTAGTTTCTTTGTGTGGCTCTTTGTGAATGAGAAAATCCTTTCATTAGTAAAAATTCATTTTTCCGTATTCCCTTTCAAACTAGTACATCCTCTTACAAGTCGGCGAAACAATGAAAGTATTATTAGCAATCATATCTGAAATTGTTTTCAAAATGCTGTTTGTTGTCCTATTTCTCTTTTCGTATTATATCTCAATATCTCATATAGTATATTCAGTAGATATCACTTTGGTGCTCTTCGAATACCATCACAGCACAGCCCATTCTGTATCTTTATGTGAATACGTGCGCTATGCACAGTCTACGAGCATTGACATGCTGATCAGGTGAAATGATTGAAATTCGTGTTGGTACCAGGTTTGGAATGTACACTATGCATAATAAATCTTTTTTTACATTTTCCTACGACTGAATTATTGCCCCTTATCTTAACCCTATACTTATAGACTAGATAGACATTTGTAGAAAGAAATAAAATGCCGATCGAACATTTTTACAGGATGGCTAATATATTGCCAAATTAATTTGTTTTAAGCATTTTATTACTCCAAATTTCAAATTTATTGCGTCTATTGCATATTATTGAATTCATTTGTTGTGTCTTGTTACGCAAAAAATGAGCAATAATAATGTAACACGAGAATATTTTCGAACGTGTGCTACAAGACGAAAAGTAAGAATAAGTGCGTTAGTGCATTAGTAAAGGTGGTTAAGCTTTGCCGATTACGTATTTGAGAATCAAGGTTGAGTGGATGTGAAAAAATCTGATTTCTTCATTATACATATTTAACCATGATTTTCTTGTGTATGAATCACCAAAATCTAAGCCCGGCATAAGCACTCTCTAGCGCTTATCAGTTGCTTTTCCTTTAGTATGCATGACCTTTAATTACAATTATATAATCTTCACGTCAGTAAACACCCCGACACAAATGCATGCATAACACTTTTTAGAGTGCGAGTAGCAAACAATGTAAAGTTGAGTATTTGAGTGAGTAGGTAGACCACATAATATGCAAGAATAAAAAGGTAATTTACAAATGCTCTATATTTTCGAATAAATGGCTCTACTCACTCTTAAAACCTTTAACACCACAAATGGAGTGATATATCGTAACGTAATCGTAATTGTAGCACACTTTGCACTTCTCGGTATCAACCAGAGACGAAAAAGTCAACTGAACCGAAACGAGTGAAACAAGCCCAGTAAACTAGCTACCTATTTTGTGAGAAACCTATTTATGTACGAGAGTAGAAAATCCTCATTTTTTCACTCACCTTCCAATTTTCACACTTTAAAAAAAGGCAAAGCCCAATGGAACTTTTTACAATTTTTTTACCTGCACAGTGAGATTTATGTCTTAAGTTAGAGTTGAAATTTTACAAAAATCAAAAACTCAACTTGGCCATGAATGAATGGTGCAAAGTTGAAAGTACTAAAGAACTCGAGAGCAAAGCATAATTTTTTTCTCGTGCCTATTTCCTCCCGTCCTATCCAATCAGTCTATTTTTTCTCATTTTCAAATGGATCCTCGCCAACGAAATAACTTTTGTCTTACTAAAAATGTGGGCAAATCTTGAGACTTCATCTAAATCGAAAAATAATCTTGTTTCAGAGCCCCTCTCCTAATCAATAAGCAAACGCAGTCAGAGGATAATAATGCCAAGATCAATTTACTCCTCAAACCTTTTGTTATGTAGGTGACGTTTTGAGTACATCCATTTTTGTTATTATTTTGTAGGAGGATACGAAAAAACTTATTGCATTTTTGCATGATGCATCCAACACAAGGTTTACTTCTCCTCGGCAATCTGTTCCTGTGAGCTATTTTTCGATTAAAGATTATAAACTCTACGGCCACGGCCACTGTCGTATCATTACCATCACTCATTTTCAGAAATTGTTATAGAAAAATATATTATATTACTTTGGCATATTTTCCTCTCACTCAAAGATCTTCCCTACACACATCCTTTTTTTACCCATTCTCACTCCTCTTGCGTAGATCGACACGCGGGGAGATACGTGTATGCGGTGAATTTTCCTTCAAGTCTCCATCATTCATCTCAAGGGCTGCGTGCGTTTGAGAGCTCCTCCGCAAAAAAATCATAATATCATCATGCGTTTTTGTAACATTTTTCATGCATATCATCATTATTTCACAAATATATTTAAGCCTCGCTCTATTAATCTTTATTGGGGTGTGCATTAAAAACAGAGCACAAGTGCGTCTGCCTTTTTCACGTTTACTCTATGCCTTTTGCCTTCATTTGGGATTATTATTACTCATATTTACTCAAAGATTGCCTAGCTCTACACTTAAACATAAGCAAACCCTTCATATAACATCGTATACTAGTAAATTTTTGTTGTGGAGGTAATTTTCTTCTTCTAATTCACCTTCGTAACGTGGTGGCAATACAAGGAACACTTTACGATAACGATGAAGGTGTGTAGCGAAGATGATAATCGGAATGATTGTTATTATCATCCCCTTAATTCAATATTTTAGGAGATGCATTACATTATAAGTTTTGCACTCTTGTGCCCTTAACTTTTTGAAGGCTAGGTGAATTCGTGAGGTTAGAGGTAAACGATTGTTGTTTCTCGTCGTCGTGAGCTGAGCTTTGAGAAAAGATTTGTAAACACTTCAGGTATTCAGTGCACTCCTCTTTTTTCCCCTAGCTTTCACACACTGATAAGCCGAGTGAGTGTTTACATGAATGTGTGAAAGAAACCGAAAACCTTTACCATCTAACAAAAAAATCATAAATCTCCATTGTTATTTTTTACAAAGCTAACTCATACTTGATGGATATGGCATTGAAAAATTCATTATTGAAATTCGCCTCACAATAAACCTACATCGGGAGGGCATTTTACGGTAAATTATTGTTTGCTCTCTCGTAAAAAATTTGACATGTAAATAAATAATATCGTAAAGAAACATACTTTTTCTACATAGGATTGCACAACCTATTGCAGTTCGGTAAACTCTTTTCGCCTTGAAGGATATTCCCTTGAGCGCCACTGCATGTGAAACGCAGTGGTAGGTAGTAGCCTGTTTATTGTTAAGGCTTTACCCTCTTCACATCAAAAACCAATTTTAATCTACAAATGAATGAGTAAAAAGGTTCGTTCCTGGTTGAAAAAGGTTACATAAGTCAGTCAGACATCATATTTTGCATCTAGTTTTGGGAGTAGAAATATGTAATTGAGTATTTCCTTGAATATTTACGCAACCACGTTTTTTCCAACAATTGCGTTGCGCTACTCACAAAGACAGACATTGTGCATGTCGTTATCATATTTTCATATCGTGGAATGTTACGTAGGAGAAGATATTATGTTGCAGCGACTTGTAATTTTATTTTACTGTTGCACATTGTCAAATTTTTTGAGTCATTGTATGCACCAGCCATAGAGATTAAAAAAGAGGAGGTAGGTAAAGGAGTAATTTATTAGGTTGGGTTCTCGTTTCACAAAAAGTATTTATCAATGAGTGATTCCCTTATCCCATTAAAAAGTTTTGATTTAAGCGTCCAACCTGCCAAAAAAAATCCTCTGTTATCTCTTTTTCGACTTTTTGAAGGAGCTCTAATGTCATGAGAAAAAGTTTACCTTTGCTCACGAGAGAAGACAAATCTGCATGAAAAATCAGACAAGAAGAGAGAAAAATGTATGAGGATAATGGGATGGTATGTGAGTAGCATAAAAATGGTATTGTATTCCTGCCTGCCCAGTTAGTCGGCAAAAGTTTAAATCACAGTGTGGAGTTGGCGTGGTGGAGGAATGGAAGCCAAAAAGAGATGAATGATTTGTTATCTATTAAGGCTCGGCTTAGGAGATTCTCCCAAGTAAAATGGTTCATTTCAGTTCCTCTTATCCTTGAGAAGAAAATGATATTTTGGTAATATCACATTATCCCCACTTGTCAGACTAATAAACGCTTGGAGTTTTTACCTTGGAGGTTTTTTTCTTACATGAGGTTGCCAGTTAAAGTTTCATTGTCATTTCTTTTTAAAAAGCCATCGTGTGATATTTAGACTTAAGGCGATGTGATACGCATTTCGAATGTATGAATATTATATCCATAGGTATTCGCCGTACTACTCCCAGCGTGGATGTTGATGATGCCCTTTAGCAAAGTAAATTCTTGAATGCACAAATTGCTTTTTTCCTCTCTCTCTCTCTCTCTCGCTACATCTCTCTCTTACTCTCAGCTCGACATTAGTTTGAGACCAAACCCATATTCAAAAAGAGCGTCTTCATCATCATGCCATGCATAGATAACAATAATAGTCGTAATGATACCGCATCCCGTTTCAAACCGATAAGTACATATATTTATGCATATAAAGTCAAAACCTGAAGTTGCTCAGGTTCCTCGCACTGGCAACTTTTTAGACGACTATTACACTAGTGTATGTATGTTTATGTGCCTTGAAAAAAATTATAATGCGTTTGAGGAGATACATCAAGGATAGATCATTATGGACTGGTTACGCAGATTCAGGTTTTTGCATGATGACTTTTCTCTCTCTAGCTTAGTCGTTCACTCAGTAACATAGTAAAAACAGAGGGAACCTTATTATTACCTGTGATTTTTAAAGTATCCTTAAAGACAGGAAAAAAACGATACAAGCTAAACACTCACACTCATAAGCCATCTCAAACTTTTATCAGTCAAAGTACTTAAGCAATCCATGTTCTCTAGTTGTTTTCCTACTCGATTAGAATTTTGCTTTTTAAAATTTATCGAACGCACTTGAGAGTTTTGACTGTTATAATGTGAAAATCACACGTGTACGACCAGTATAATATTGTTTGCCAAACAGCTTGTAAAATGATGAATGTAGTTTATACCTAGGAACATATAAATACACGTAGGGATAATATACAATCAAGTCCAATGGGAAAGACAAGGTTCATTTGAAATTCAACTCCTGCACGTACTCCTTGTAGTACATTGCATTATAAAGTGTGTAGTTACTTTATATGGATATCATTTCTGCGAGAAAAAAATCAGTTTCAAGATAATATACTCAAGAATTATATGCAAGTATTACTTCCCTCCTTTAGTCGTCATTTGACTCAACCGGTCAATAATAAATTAAGCGGATTTGATTTAAGCCTCGGCAAACACATCACTAAACTAGATAGATACATACTGCACCATTACAATCTTTATGCATGTATGCATCCATTAATTCTACTGAAAAAACTCGACAAAATCCAATGTAAGACACGACAACGGAAAGACAAGACAAGGTAAAGTTTCAACTTGTTTCCACAAAATATATGTTTGCATACATTTTCCTTCTCTCTCCTCTTAGAGATTTTTTACTAGCAAGACGATGATAAAAATGGTGATACACTGTGCTTGCCAGGTTGTTAACAAAAGTGTAAGGAAGAGAAGTTAAAGAAATTTATTAGTTGCAAGCATTTAGCGTAATGTATGCGTTTTTCATTGCCTTTTCATCTCAACTCTAATCATTTATTCATAAGATTAAGAAGATAAAATAAAAGTGTAGATTAGCACCGCATGTAATTTAATCATTTCTAGCCATTAGAATAGAACATTTTACATGAGGTAATTCTAATATCGTGTGTTGTAATCGTTGTGTAATGGGTACCCGCTTTATATTCCACCACCTTTTTATGCTAATCTGGCTAAATCAGAGAAAAAAGAGTTCCTTTTGAACTCTACTTTTTCCTTCATAATTTTACATGTTTATTCACTCGTTCAATATCAAATCTGTGAGCTGTGTGCCAAAAGATTAGGAAAGAGACAGGTATTATTAATCGTCCAGTTTACAGCATTGTCTGAAAAAATACATAAGAGTGAGACGTTAGCATGAGCTATTTAGCTTTAAACATGATGAATAAAACTTCTTGTTGGATTTTTTTCGACAATGCTCGACTTCCATTATCACGTCGTCCATGATTGCCTCCAAGACAGATTGCTATACAAGCAGAATATTTTTTGCTTTACCTTTCAATATTTTCCGTTCAATTCAAACCCTGTTCAACTTCAGTATTCTCTATAGCTATCTTGCACTATCATCAATTTTTGACTGGTTGTAATATCCGTCCGTGTGATGCGTGAGTGTAAATGTTATAATGATCTTGCAATCTCCATTGTATCTGTCTGAGAATGTGTGTATGCTGTTGTTATTATTGCTGTAAGGAAAATTTTCATATTGATATGTCTCGAGGAACTTGTAGGGAGTATAAAGGTTGTACCAGAGAATAATAACTCACGTCCCAGCAGCATACCATTTTTTGAGTTCGGATAGATATTTCGCAAAGGGGAGCCTTCATCATGATTGTATTACTCGGTACCTATTCAAAGTTCATTTTTCGTCTCATTTCAAGACTAAAGGAGAGTATGCGTTATTACCGCCCAATAATCATTATCATTATGATTTTGTCTAGGTCTAAAATGGTCATAAGGAAAAAAATATGTAGAAAACTGCCCCTAATACTTCTCCACAGATTTTCAGTTGTTAGCTTGACACATCCCATTCATTTTAATATGGAGGATTATGATGAATAATATTCCGCACTGGCTCTTTGCCATTCTGATTCTTTAAGAAGAAGGACTCACTTTGTCTTCAATTTTTCTTGACTGAAACATAGTTGAAAAATGTGGATATTTATAAAAGTGGACGAGTTAATATGTATAACAGAGAGAAGAGGAATGTTACGAAATAAGGTTGACATGAAACTGCTACGATGATCGAACTCTCTGTTTTTCCTCTCTCTGACAATGAACAAGGAAACCTCCTCCTGGGCTACATTTAAAAAACCCATTTTCCCTCCGACGCGAATACAATATCATCACGAAGTTGATGACGACGATTAACAATTGCATCATGTTTTAAAAAAGTGTGCTGTAATAATCTGTGTACGTATTAAATGGGAAGGAGAGTCAACAAATATTATACTTTTATGATGGTTTTCATATCACACAGAGTTTTTTTATGACATGGATAGTACACATCTCTCATCATCATCCTTCGCTTTCAGCAAAAAAGAATGATTGCGAGGATGAGAAAAATGCAAGACAAATATCATCTATAAACTGTCTCGTAACGAAGTGGGATAACGAAGGAGATGAAAAGTCTAGTACAAAAGAGTATTTTTGCAGAAGGACCTTTTGCTTTTGTCAGAGACTTATCAGGACGATGATGATGGTCATGATGACTTTGCATGAGATATTGGTGGCATGGTGCGTATCCTAAGGTGGTGGCAAAACTAACAAGCGCATGCGAACTTATAATGAAATGGCATGTAGTGTACATATTGCCTTGATGAGCATTAAAGAAAAAAATGTTTAAGCTCATTATTACAGTAACCAACAATGCACTCAAGTGTATTTATCCTTTGTGTCATTATTATGATTATTACAAGACAACAACTATACAATACACTGTGGAGAAGTGCTCATCATCGTCATCACTATAATCGGTGATGTATTGTTATCCTGACTTGTATTGCAATTCCCAATTTTGCCTTCATTCACTTTACCTGTCACTCCGTAGAGATTCTTTGTGAACTTTTTCTATATCAGTGACAGATTAGAAGGGGAATGTTGAAAAAGATTGCTAGCTGGTAGTGATGCCCGGACGGATAATTTGGTCAAAATTGAAGTCTATAATAATACTTATAGCAAATATACAGTTTATTGAGGGAGTTGTAAAACGTGCAATAAGTTTGTTATTTGTTCTAACAGAATTTCCTTGAGAAGAATAATATAATTCTAAGATTTCAATTTCAAGGGAGTAACTCAATCCTCTACTCTAGTAAGGCACGCATGTCTAAACAATGATTTGATTGAACATTTGTTAATAAAAGCAATAGGCTATTTTATTATGTCAATTTACAGGGCTGGGACTGTGAAAAGTTGCCACACAAATTGCTTTATTGGTTGACTTGAGGTGGAAGTAGGATTTCATGTTAGTAGCGATACGATTGAATTACATTCTTTGGCAATTTTGACTTTTTTTGATGTGTTCTAGAAAAGAATGCAGTAATAACACATTTACCAACAGGCTATATTGCAATTTGATCAGTGATAAGAACGGAAGATTTGTCTTTTTACTTTACTCAATAGTCATTCCCATTCCTGGCTACTATTTATTTAATCAAGTGGAATGTAATAATGTAATCACAGTCACATTCATTTAAGGGGAGGAGAAGTTAACATAGCGTACAGTTCAGGATGCACAATGCGTAGTATGACATCCCAGTGGCATTTTTACCTTTGGGGCATACAATTATAAACCGACGGAGACGACTGACAGGAGGAGGAATGACTCCATTCCATTGTGTGGCATTCTTTCCATCCATGTCGCTGATTTATTTATTATCTTCTTCGATTTTTTCTAAATGAAAAGGTATATAAGACAAAGTGAGGTTGGATGACTGCTTTGGAATGGAAAACTCTTTTCTCATCTCTCTTCTCCTCCTGCTCGGAGCCAACATCCTTTTACTAAAATTAAGCATAGTGTATGAAAAACGGCTCTCCCTAATTTTATAACAGCTATAAAAATAGAGGTGTAACGTATTGCATAACCTACGACCTCATTCAGTTGAAAGAGCATAGAAAATGCAAATTCACATCTCTTTGAGAAAAAAAGTTAATTCTCTCGAAAAAATGGTGTTGCGTGTGTATTTTTGTAAAAATTGTCTGCATACAATTTACATATTTTTCTATTCTCGCCGACGGACATAGCCAAAAAGCTTTGACAGAATAGGAGATATACCAACAAGGCATCATCATCATAATGATGCCTACATCTGATTAACATTTAACATGAAGTATATAATAAAATGTAAAATGCATGTGACACGGAGCAGCACAGAAGGGAAACTTAAGACAAATTTGATTTTTCAGAAAAAAAAAGTTTAACTCATTGAGAACAAGGTGTCATTGTACACACAATCTAATTTTTTAAGAGGTACATACACATAATACTCTGATAACAGAAGAAAAATGGCAAGGAATTAAATGTTTATATGGTCAGTGACTGCAAACTCAAAATGTCTCTTCTTTTCACGATTTACTTTTTGCACCTAGACAAAGATGTGATGTGATATTCACTAAGATATGTGTTACAAATGTTATGCCTACGTTTTCAAGAGATATAGTGATTTTGGGGTGATGCAGCGTGTCCTAAAATGACAGCAGAGAAGAGAGAGAGAAAAAGAGTCAAATTTCAATTTGAGGCATTGAGCGACTTGCACCGACAGATTGGAATTGATACACGTTTTTCTCTCTCTTGTCAAATTGTTGAAATTGGAAATTTCTAGGTTTGTTAACTTTACTAGAGCCGAAGCTAAATGTGTGTAATTTTTTGAGCTGATAAGGGATATGGGAAAAGGCACCGTGAACAAGATAACAATGGAATGCATTATAGCGTGAATGATTAAAGTTCCTATTGTCACATATTTGCTGTTTGTGTTGGTGTCCAACAAATAAGAAAATCCTTCCCACTGCTCCAATCTCCAAATGGCAAGAAACTACGCGAAATACAATGTGTTCAGAGAGAGAGAGAGAGAGGGAGAGAGAGAGAGAATGGGAGATGCTGCGAGTGTGCATAACATAGTGAATTCACGTGTGACGGGACTTTTTTTTCATTGCCTATTAAAAATTCAAGCCTTCTGCGATCATCGCCTTTTTCGAGGTTTGATGGCAGGCTAAAGCTGGGAATTGATTTGCATGGCTTTTATTACTATTTGAAGTTTACGTTACCTCAATGTGCAATCAACTTGAAAGCATAATACATCGAGTCAAACTTATGTATCGACGAAAGATGATGATGACGATGATCATGTTCTTAACCACAACACTGCCATCATCATTATTATCGATGTGAAAAATCACGATTGTATTTTTCTCTTTTCGATCCCAGTTCAAATACTCATTCACAGTCACGAGAAGCCAAATTAGGAGCGCACACAATCATTATTACGTACATCTTCCAACCAATTTGGTGACAATCATTCATTAGTGTGTTATGTACAGATGAGGATTTGTGCAGTCAAATGGAATATTGAGTGTTTTGTTGCACAGTGTGTTTTTACGACAAGTATATTTATTTCTCTGTTGAGAGATGACATGACAGAAAAAAAAATTAATGAAGATGATCACAAAAAATCTATTAATAATCCATCAATTTTTGTTTTGTTTTAGATGGGCAGTGACCTATGATGATGATGCAAATTCTCAAGTGAAAATAAGGAGGCATAGAAGGTTGCGAAATTGGAAAGGAATACGAATGCAATGCCAGGGAAGGAGGGATTCACTTGAGCAAAAGGATTCTCCAATTATTGCTATCCCCATCGTCAATTTTTTATCACCTGCCTCCCAGCCATTATAATAATTATCGGGAAAAGAGGTCAATCGAAGTCAAGTCAGCCTCAGCTGCCAATGTAATGCCATGCCAGCTCCATTAACTTACAGCTGGATCGCTCTCGCAGGTTCAGCTCCTGTAATACTCCTCCTCACATCATGGACACTAGCAGTTTTCCACTGTCGAAAACGACAGTGGTCGACAACAGACGTTTTTCTTGTGTCCATTCTCAGCCAAAGTTTTGTACAACAATTTTTGACATTTACCTACGCCCTTCTGTCGCTCATTAAGCTATCTCCTATATCTAACGGGGATGCGGCTTGTGCCGGCTTGCTATGGTTTTTTATAACAATCCCTATTTTCAAAGGGGCAACTGTCGCCTCGTTAGCTGTCGACCGATGTTTGCACTTTAGCAAGTTTGGCTACCGGTTGTCAGTTCAGAAGAACCATATACGCTACCATGTTGGTGTCCTTGCCGTCCTCAGCTGCACGGTAGGGTTCACTGCCCTTCTTACCTTCAACAGTCCGGAGCTTCTTAGAGACAATAGCTGGTCCAATTCCGCAGCCTACTCATTTGACAAGTGTACATTCCTCCCGTACAAGTTTGACTCCAAGTTTGTCATATTTTACATTATCATCCATGTAATCATCGTCATTACTGGATTGCTAGCTGTGTGGAAAGCGTCAAGTTGCAGTGGACAGGGTGGCGGCCGGGGAGGGAGCAAACATCCAACGCAGTTGGCTCATAAGGGTCGACATAAGAGAAAAAGCAGGTGCCCACCTCTGGATTTAACTCCCACACTATCCAACACTTCGACCGCTTCGTCGAGCATCTCTGTTGATAATACCCTCAACCTGTTCTCCACGCCTGGGCTTAGAGCAAAAGCCGTGCTGAGCAATTTGCCATCTGAGCCGTATCAACTGAGTAATGAGATCCTCTTGGATTATAATGACCATAAGAAAGAGTCCAACTATCGACGGTTGTCAACCTCTGGTGGACTTTTTCTCCTTAATTGTGTGTTCACTCATCTTCCTCTAATTGTAAGTTCATTGTTAAAGATGAAAACATGAATTGTTAATTGCTTCACAATACTCTTATTCACAAACGGGGCTTGAAACTAAAATAAAATAACTCAACGCCGAGTTCGCGCGTTTCGCCAATTAAGGTCTTTTAATTGCAAACATGTGCACCCCTCACGATACAGATAATGTTGAGATCTTATCTTAATTGAGAAGGCAAACAACATAAGGGAATAAATGAACGTTTATGAAAGTAATTAACAATCAAGGACATCAAACATTTTGAAATTTTCATTTATGACATGACATGTATATAATCTTGAACAAGAGCAATAACAACTTTTCATATCCAATTTACACAACAGCTCGTAAAAAGGATTCCTTTTTTGAGCACCTGTGTAAAAGAACTTGTAAATATGGTATTTTTCTCTCCTCTTGCTAGCTATGTTTATACTGAGAGAATTTTGTCTTGCTTGGAATCACATCAGAGAAAGTCATCATCATATTATTACAAAAAGAATGCTATTTTTCACATTCAGTAATAGATAAAGGCTGAAAGGCAGTTAGACAGTAGCTTAACCATCATCACCACCATCGTAACTCGTAACTTACTTTTTATAAGGATGGTTAGCTCCTAAAGAAGACTACCACCACCACCACAAAGATACATTAAAAGAAAAGGAGTGATAAATTTCAAATGTTTCTCAGAACTTTGTACAATACGCACACACGTCTCTATTTAAATGTGAATGAGCAAATACCACCAATACTTGTAAGTTAGGAATTTAGGATTGAATGAATTACAGGGAAAAAAACTTTCTCTGATGTATTTATTACATTTTGTGTGGGGGAGTAACGTTTTAGATATAAACTGTAGCATTTTATTTCTAGCTAAATCATACCGCAACAGGATTGATACACAGCTTCAGGAACGAAACTAGCTGCTCACACTTGTTCTTCATTTTTTTGTGTTAACACTTATCTTTACAGAGTCTTTACGATTGAAGTCTTAAAGCAATTGCCAATTGCATTTTTTCGAAAAAAATAAATAAAAATTTTGATAGAGCGACCTTCCCAGAATGTTCTTTTTTGTTTCAAATATTCTAATCAGAAACTTTGTTTTCCCCACACCAACCTAATTGTAAGTTTTTTGTGAAGTTTATATTAAAGTACATTATGTACACTTTGTTTTTTAGATGTTTCAATTTTCTCTGTATTAGTTTTTCGTCCCTGCATTGTCTACACATTTAAGTACGAGCATGCATCATACGTAAAAACCCCATCAATTTAAGTTTGAACTTAATCAGCTCTTTGAATCACAAAAAAAGTTCAGCTAGATTATGCTAGATATAAAATGCGATAGTTTTGTCTTTTTGCGCAGTTAATAGACTAATAGACTTGTTGTAGGGTCAGGTGTAGTTTGCTAGCTTGTGAAGCTCTTTACCACATTTCTCACATAATAATTTACTTCCCCAGGCTAGTATTATATTTTTATTGAATAATAGTATCAGATGGAGTTTTTTCCAAATGATTAAAATAAAACCTGCATATAATTTAAAAAGTAGAACGGACGGATGACTGAATTGCTTGATGATTTCCGTTTAATAAAACCCAATGTTATGCTTCAGTAAAACTTTCATTTTTTCTTGTTATTTTTAATTGCTCATAGGTTGCCACGCTCTTCTCCAGATATGCCTTGACTCACGCAGACGACCTCCCTTTCACACTCAACTGGCCCATAACAAATGTTATCTTGTGGTGCCAAGTAGTCGAGGGTTTGATTACTCTTCTCATCCTCCTAACTGTGGACTCAGTCGTTCCCACGTGGATATTCAACAGGACAAAGAAATGTTCAAAAAAGTCAGCAATGCAGCACTACCAGCCAAACTTGACGAACGTGACGGATGTAAATATGACCTTGACGGCAGCCGATGTCAAGCCCAAGAACTTCTCTCGTCCACCGTATCAGTTAAATAATAGCAGAAACGCGATAATGATCAATTCATCCGGTCTTCCCATCGGCCAACCTTACCAAGTTGACTTCAAAACAAATAAGTTTCCCATCACTAATGGCTCCTTATTTGCGAGTCTCACGGCAGCTGCAGCAGCGAATAAAGCAAATAAGCCTATGATGCCTATGATGGGTCGAGGTGGTATTTTGCAACTTGATAATACTACTGGTGCGTATGAAATGTGCTATAAAAGGAAGTGGTCTATTAACTCACTTGATTGGCATCATTACGTTATATTAAAATTCTTATACGATTACAAGCCACAGAACATGCTACAGAGTACATGTTTACAAACTAATGAATTCCTTAATTTTCCGTTTTTTATAGATACGACCATCTCGGAGCATCCCAGCAACATTTATGTTTCGCTCACAAATGATTTCGATAGCTTTGCAAGTTTTGATAAGGTAGGAAAATTCACTCAGGGAAAAAACGCCAAATGTTGGTGAAACATTACAAGTGTGCCTTGTAATGAGAAAATGGGCAATTTTCCTGATAATCTAATTTACTTTTTACTACCTACTAAAAATTATGGTTGAATGAAAAGGGAAATAACTCCCGATTAATCCTATTTTATTTTCATTTTCGCAGGCGTTCACTGGCGATGAGGATGATGAAAGCAGACAATCTTACCATATGAGATGTGCATCAGTTACAACAGTTGCAAATGACGATTTTGAGTTTCATACAGCCGGCAACGGGCTCCCCCTTTCGTATTCGTCGCCGGCTCCGTTCAGCCAAGCGACATATGTAATGCACAAAGGTCATCCAATGACAACTGCTGCCACAAACCATCAAGCGCCTGTTATACAGCAAGCGACGACGTCACATGGGTTTAATCTCCCATCCACCTCACGTCCACATGTTCATATTCCGCAGTTCACAATGGATTCAAACTTTTCCTCTAGAAGTAAAGCCACCACCCAGGCTTCTTCAAGAACTTCAAACAGTTCGAGGGATAGGTCTTCCACGAGATCAGTGGAGCCTTCCTTGTCCCAGGTTTCACAACAGCTAACATCGCTGTCCATGAATGACTTGGATCTTATCGAGGAAATTCAACCGATGTGCAGTGCAGATCTGAGGAATATGCAACCGACATCAGAAGAGTACAAACAGCAACCTCGATTGTACAGAAAGCGGCCGAGACTCCAACAACCTCTAAATGGTGGGGGAGGAACAAGAAGAAGAATTCAGGACTCGGCTGCAGTTATGTTTAGTATGCCAAATAGAAGAGTCCTGTCATTGGAGTGTCTATCTCCATCAAGAAATCAGACTGACTCGTCATTCTTCGATATCTCCTACTTGGACACGGGAGACTTATGCTTAGTAAATAAAGGAGACGGGTCAAGGTGTATTTTTGTGACGGATTTCTTATAAAAATACAAATCAGCAAATAAGTTTAATAATGTAATTAGCGTTTAATAATTGATGGTGGTGTTTTTGACAAGCAATATTTGTAAGTAACTATGCAGTATAGGCTAAGTAGGAATCTCATAAATGTGAAGTAAAATTGTAGAAATACACCACGCTCGTGTTTAGTGTCATATATACCATCGCTTTATGAAAATAAAAATTCACTCATTTTTTTATTTATAAAAAATTAGAATTTATAAGATACATATCTGTATAAATTATTGCATCGCATCTTTTGCACCAGTCATTGTATAAAAATAGTAATGGAAACCAGTTCCAAATGTGTCTAGTTTACACTCTTTCCAAAACTTATCGTAAAATTTGCGACGAAAATGCGGTTGTGCGAATGTGATTGAAATGAATTTCCCAGAGGGTCGTTTTAGCACACTTGAGACTCCTTTCAGAACTTGATCCATGGCATTAGACACTGTTTCAGAAACTTCCCAAGGACTTTTCTCTTTAACAAAGAGGCAATCTAATGTAGCCTTTTCAATTACGACATCAAATGTGCATGGTGGGAATTCCAAAGCCAACATGTCCATAACCTTCCAATTCATTTGAGGGAATTCTTTAGTCATATTTTCAATTACTGTAGTGGAGAAGTCAATGTTACAAATGGAATGGTAGCCATCGTCGTACATCATGCTGCTGAGTCGGCTATTACCACAACCTACAAAGAAGAAGGAAGCATAGTTATGCAAACAACTTAAAGAAAAATATTTTCTCATGAATAAATACCATATTGACTATGTCATGATGATAGAGACATACATTAATTTATTTGACCTTGAGAATTTATAAGGAGACCATCATAGCGATAATACAGATATGTTTTGAATTATAAACAGTATTGCATATTTACCAATTTCAAATGGTGAAACCTTTCATCATTAATTTCTTTAAAAATATCTTTGCTTACTCAAAGCTTTAAAGTGTCAAATGTTTTAATGCAGAAGGAACAAAAACATAAGGCAAATATTTTATAAAATTTAACGTTAAAGACTATCCTGTTGAATCAAATCACTTGCACAGAGGCACTGATATTGAGAAACACATGAAAAATAATATGCGTCCCGACAAAATACCTCTCATTAAAACACGTCGCACATAAATCAGAATATATATATTGCCTACCTGAAATCAACGCATGAACAAAGTAAAGTTCTGAGAGTGTATAGTGCAGTGCACATATACTAGAAGAAGGTTCATACTAAATTTGTAACTTGCCAGGCACTTGCATGACCAGTATTACTAGTGGACTGCTAAGTTCGAGAGCTTTACAACAGAGATAGAAACTAAGAAAAATATCACAACTGTAAAGAAACTCGCCGCAACCGACGTCAATTTTAAATGTGGCAAGTAAACAGCTTAATAACGAACTACATACTAGAGCTTGCACACAGTTTTAAAAGTATAATATAAAATTTTGATTACCCACCTAGCATAAGAATGGAATCATTACGGTTGATAGAAACATTAAGTAGTGGTTTCAGAATTTCGTAATCTTTGCACCAATCGAATTCGGTTTCTTCCTCATATCTGCTATTCCAGTAATTTACATCTAAATAATCTTCATTTGCATTGTTAGAACCCATTGCGATCTGCAAAGGTGAGCAGATACTAGATATATAAATTGAATTATCTCTGCGCACAAGCTTCAACAATTGCTTTGCTGCGCTCTGTCGGTGATTTAGTTAGCGTAATTGAATATGAATAACAATTTACAGTTCATATTGAACTGCAAAGTAGGGTACAACTGTAGCACTTAAAAATTCTATATCAGAAGTGAAAAGGTGAAAGTATTCAGCTCAGCACAGCAAACACACACAAATGCATGACGTGGTGAGTAAATCCTTACACCAAAGTGATTGCATATATTTTACCACGTGCACACGCACGCAATCACATGTTTTTTGAGTTTGACAAAATGTCATTTGGGTTCGTTCGAAACTGGATCAACTTACAAACCTTGTACAAAGTGGTTTAAGCATCTATGATATACATGTAATTTCACAGAACACATGTATAAAAATACTAAACGCACACATACACCTAATTAAAGTACATATAATGAATTTTCCTTGCTTTCAGCTGCAGACGTAGACGCATGCAGTCATGCACAACACATCTCTCCCGATGAGGATAAAAGTGAGCAGAAATAGTGTAATGTGCAATAGATTCTCAAGTTAGCCAGTCGAGCCGGCGTTGCTCTCATTTGTTCATATCTCCCACTTTTCATTGGTTTTCCCATGGTCAACACACCGATATTCCTGGTGAAAATAAAAAAATTCCGAAAACCTGTCCGTCTGAAACATATCTAGTGAACAGGACGGATTACATAAACTTTGAAGGAAAGCAGATACCAATACAGCAGATATTTCCATAAGCACAAAATAATACACACCCATATAAACACGTCAGTGCTGGCTTCTGGCTTCAGAGAAATATACAAAACAAAAAAATACATATACCTATCTTCCTCTTTTTATCCCCATCCCCATCCATCCATGATATCCTGTTCGCCTGTTCCTAAAAAGGTACATTCCTAATGCATTGAGCGTTATTATGTATATACCATTTGAAAGCTCAACTTGACTCTTATGCGAGGGCTGGACTATTTCACTCATTCCGTTCTCTTCTTCTGTCGTGTCGTATTGTGTCTGTTCTGCGAATAAAGAAAATTGTGCATGTACTATACAATACCACTAACTACTAAAGTACTAACCATTGCATTGTGGATATAGTGAGTCTCTGGATAGGCTGGATTGGATATTATAGAGGTGGATGGAAAGCACCCAGCTTTTATGATGATTCAACAGCGAGTGGGTGGGATCAGCCCGGTATTTCTTCTCACTGGTTTTGCTTGTGATTGTGATGTGTTCAACCTCTTGGAGTGAGCTCGTTGGTCAATGAGTTGTAGTAATCAAGGAATCCTTGACTTCATTAGGTAAACATGATCGATTCGATGTCCATTTCCATTCTCGCTTGTTCCCTCTATCAACGGTAGTTTCTTTCCATGGTAGTAGTTAAAAAGTGTGTGTGTGTGCATGAAGTATGTCAAATGCTGAATGTGGCGTGGCACTTTTTGCTGATTACGTCTATTAGTTAAGTAAGTCAAAGTCGGTTTGATAAATAAGACGTGGTGAGCAAGATAAGTGATCTGCTTCCCATTCCAATGCGTATAAATTAAGTAGGTGAATTGAGTTAAGTAATATCTGGAGTACTAGAGCTCAAAGGAGGATAGAACGGTGGCCAGACATCTGATGGGAAAAAAGTAGATATTCTATTTCATATTTACACTTTACACACACGGTGGTGGTGACGGTGACTGTTTTATCAATGTTAATCACAGGAATGACATGTTTGACTAATGTATGAGTGTGTACTGGTTTTGCCAATGAATCATGAGTACATTGATTCTAAAATACTTAAATTCCATGCACCTGGGAATTTAATACATTCTGTACTGGCTGGCCCAAAACAGCTCAAGCGAAAGCGATATTGGGAAATCAGTAAATCAGGGCTTAATTTACGCTGTTAGCTGTTACATTTATTAGCCGACGAAAGTATTGTTGAGTGAGTCAGTGATTGGTAATAGTAAGTAGTTAAAAAACAACACATTCAACATTAATACCGTTTCTATTCGTCACTCATCATCATTCACTAATAGCTTGTTTATGTGGTGAACGCAAAGGTTTCACAAATGCATGACAAAATTGAATGTAAATATTTATCGTGTGAGTAATGCTCATATATTTGTAGCTGTTGCACAATATCTCAAATCTCAACATAGCTGTGTCGCCGTCTGAAAAATCTGAAAATTTGGCCTGGAAGCTACAATGTCATTCATCATATTCAATTCAGCACATTTGTTGCTCATTTGCCATGGTTGATCGGGCATAGAACCTTAATTTAAAACTTAAAGCTTCCTGTGACAAGATCCTGTCACCTGCCATCATAGGTGTTTAAACTCTTTCATTTTTCAGTTCATTCTAGACTCTTCGTTGTCAGTCAGCTGCTCCTTCACTCTTCTTCTTTGGATCTTAACATTAAAGTACATACTTGATTGCACTAACTACACAAAATATATTTACCTCAATAAATGTCATAATGATTAAATAAAACAGAAAACAGTCAGTCACCAGTAGCTCTCTAGTCATCTGGGATCTGTCTTTAATTACCTTACTTCATACTTCATTGAACATTGAAAAGTCTGCAAATTATGTTTTGTGAAAACTTATAAACAGTTAAAATTATATACTGATTGATTACTAACTTTCAGTATTAATATTTCAGTTCATCTTGAGTCCAGCCTTGAGCCCAGCCTACCTGTTTGCCCTGATGCTATGCTGTCTTGTAGCATATTTATTAAGAGGCTTCACAGTTCACAAAACTGTTTTTAAGTTATACCAGTCATTTAGATCTACGGATTGAACGGTGGAAGTGGACACAAAAATCCTATCGATCGTGGTCTCAAATCCAAAATGACGCTGCTTAGGTCATTTTTAGATTGGTTTTGGAACCCAGATATATGGTTACCTCCAGGAATTGGGTGGAAGGACATTGAACCCAATGAAAAAGTCAAGTATGCCAACTATGGCGATCTGCTATGTCCGATTCCAGCTGCGCTAGGTCTTATTTGTATACGATTAGTTGTTGAAAGGTGATTTTATTCTACTTCAAGTACCCTATATTATATGATTTAAATTGTAGTGTGATGCATGTGCTTCAAAATGAGTCGTCTTTGAAATGCAGGGTTATATTGATTCCATGGGGTCAGTGTTTGGGCTTGAGAAAATCGAACAAAACCTTTGCATCCCTGACACATAATGATGAGTTGGAAAAGGCGTACCGAAAATCCAGAGCTAAACTTAGTTATAAGGAGATGGAAGTTCTTGCCAAACGTACAGATATGGAAGTACGGCAAATAGAACGTTGGATTCGAAAACGACTTGCGAAAGATAAGCATACCACACTGTCAAAGTTCAGTGAATGTGGGTAAGTGCTAAACAAGACAAGAAACACATTTAAATAAAATGCATTTCTGTCGACACAATTTCGGTTTGATTTGTAAATTTTTCGTAAAAGAGAGAAAAGGTTTTTGTTATGGCTTTAAGTTGATTATTGATGAATGCTTATTGTAAACTGTCTCAATCAGTGAGTTGTTAATATCTTTGGTTTTAATGTATTTCCAGATTCCGATGGATTTGCTACTCTTTCTCATGGTTTTATGGACTATACGTGATGTGGGACAAACCGTGGTTTTGGGATATTAATTTTTGTTGGTACGACTTTCCTCATCATGTAAGTTTTTCACATCCATACGCGTAGTATCCGTTGTAATCTTTTACTAATCAAAATAGATGGGACTTTTTAAAAGAAGAAATATTTCGATTTTTTTCATTAGAGTATTCCCGATAAGAAGGATTGATACGCAAATATCAGTAATTTGCAATCGGTTAAATACAATTGACATGAGTAAGCAAACTATTCCAAGCTGAACTGTTTTTTATGTCTAGGCTGCCAAAATGTGTAAATATGCCAAATACGACAAACTGGGTGATGTGATATTTGCTGTATTTACGTTGCTTTGGATTGGGACCAGGCTGGGGTTGTTTCCATTCTATGTCCTTAATAGGTAAGGAAGGACTGTAAATGAACTAGATTATTATGGACATGCATGGCGGAAAAACTGTATAATGCATTGACTTTTTTGTTATTCAATTTTTATGTAGCACATTAATTGAAGCTCCAAAAATTGTTCCAATGTTTCCGGCGTATTATATCTTTAATAGCATGCTAATGATTTTGTTAGTACTTCATGTATTTTGGACCTACTATATTCTGAAAGTTGCAGTCAAAGCCATTGCTTCGGGCAAGGTAAATTCCGTTAATATTTCATGCAATTTTCTTTTCGGATGCATATTATATTAACTGTGAAAATGACGGCTCAATGTTTCTTGTAGATTGAAGATTCAAGAAGTTCAAGTGAATCAGTAAGTGAATTTTCAGAAAGTGACGAAAATAGTGCACCAGCTAATAATTCTGCAAAGGACAACAATCATTATACTTCGCGAAAAATTTCGCCGTCTAAAGTAGATGGCAAGACTTCAGAATGCACCATAGATAATTAAATCAGCTATTTTTGAATAAGTCCAAAAGATACGCGTGTTTACTTGCAAAACCAGATATCAAGAAACATAAAGGTATCTAATCTAATACATTTCGTGGTTTT